>VDFB02382094.1:0-26358 GCA_007258455.2 Sequoia sempervirens
AAAAAATGTGATACCGTTGAAAGCTATAGATGTTTTTCAGTCAGCCTATTGATCAGTACTTTAGTCATAATTCAAATAGAAAATTAATAGTAATTATTTATTAAATTCAAAGTAAAGCATAATTTATATTGGTGGAAAGTTGAGAATCTCCTTTAAAAACCCTTTTCGTTTCATTAATTTTGGGTAAAAAAAAAGTCACCAGCCACATACTGTACACATACCCATCATGTTGCCACTTTTTGGCCCATCATGATCCTGCACATATCCGTTCACCAAAATAATATATGATATAGACCTATTATATATATAAGGAGATATAGAGAGGGGGATAGGGATAGAGAGAGATGAGGAGATACATATATAGAAAGGAATGGATGAAAGGAGATATGAAGAGGAAGAGGTAGAAATAGAGACAGAAAGAGAGACAAACAAAGAAAGAGGGTGAGAATGACAGAGGAAAAGATGAAAATATATAAAGATAAAGATATATATAAGAAGTGATATAGAAAGAGATGGAGAGATAAGGAGATATAGATTAGGATATGGAAATATAGAAGGAGAAATATAGGTAGAGATAGGGAGAGAGATAGAGAGGCAAATAGAGATATAGATATAGATGTATAGGATGAGGGAGAGGGAGATAGAGGGAGAGAGGGGGATGGATAGAGAGATAGAGGCTGTAGAGACAAAGAGGAGGAGGGGAAGATAGAGATAGAGAGAGAGAAGGGAATAAATAGAGATACAAAGAGAGAGACAAAGAGAGGGAGAGATGAATAGATAGAAAGATAAAGATATGAAGTGATATATAGACAAGGGTAGAGAGAGGGAGAGATATAGGGGTAGAGACAGATGGAGAGATAAGGAGATAGAGATAAAAAGATGGAGAGATATAAAGAAAAATATGGAGAGATAAAGAGGAAAATAGAGATATAGATGTAGAGGTCCTGGAAGATAGAGAGGGAGAGAGAGGGATGGATAGAGAGAGGGATAGATATGTAGAGATATAGAGGGAGATAGAGATAGAGATAGAGATAGAGATAGAGATAGAGATAGAGATAGAGATAGAGATAGAGATAGAGATAGAGATAGAGGGGGAGGGAGATGGAGACAAAGAGAGAGAGGGATATGAAGAGGGAGAGGTATAGATAGAGGAGAGAGAGGGATGGAGAGATAAAGATATAAAGAGAGAGATGGAAGGATAGAGGAAGAGGGAGAGGTGTTGGTAGTGTCTAGCTTGATTATTTTTTTGTTTGTTTCAACAATGTTTAGATCCTAGTTCTTTATGGGGGAGTGTTGGGGGGATTTCCCCCCAAATTGTGTCACTAGAGGTCCAAGGGGAAATAATAAATTTTGGAACCCCTTGGGCAAGTTTGGAGGCAACACCCCCAAAAATATTTTTTTAAAATATCTTGTAAAACATAAAAAAAAGGTCTAAAATCATGTGCTTTATACTATTTTTTATTTTTTCTCATAACATTAGCATGTTATAATGTGCTCACATTATAGCATGAGAGTGTTATAATGTGCTCGCATTATAACTTTCCTTGAAAACTACTATCCTTTAGGTTTGTATTTTCCTTGGGATTCCAACCCAAAGAGTTGGGCTTGCATATTAATTCCCAAAGACATGTTTTCTTCAAAATATAAAAACACTTGAATCTCAAGAATTCTCTCCATCAAGTTTGTGTGTCTTTCAATTTTGAGTTAAAAAATACCACAATAATGTTGATCTCTCTCTTAGCTTTCTAACCATGTAATGGTTTCTACATTTCAAATATGCTAAAGGTTTGATCTTTAATTTCTTTTATTAGTGTCTCCACTTTTTGTTGAAAACCTATGCATGGTATTTTTGGTTTCATTTTCTACTTGTTCATCAAAATTTGAAACATATTACATAAACTACTCTATTCTATACACATTTTTTAAAAAAAGGGATTTTTTGTTAGAAACCAAGATCTAAAATGCAAACCAGAAAAGCCTTCCACAGAAGAGAAAATCAGAAAAAGCAGAGATATTGCAAAAGGATGTGCAACATAATATTATTCAAGAATTCATAATTACATGATAATGATTTTCTTTATAAAAGAAAAGATAATGATGAGAATTAATTAACCTAGGAATTAAATATTACCTAAGTAAAGTTATGCAAGTGTAATTAAATATTAATTACACTAACACCCCCCCATAAGTGCAACTTAGGGAGACTAAAAAAGCATGCACCTAAAACTAAGATGAATGCAAGGAAGCATGAATGGGTCCCAACAACAAGGCCTGATCAAGTACCCAAGTACAAATGCAATACTGAGGTAGAGAAGGAAAACCCAGTGGGACAAAACCCCCTACAAAGAGATGACTATTGCAAAGAAGCACTGGAAGAACATTGTGGAGTAACACTGGAACCACAATCTGACAAGCAAGGAAAGATACCTCTGTCTACAAGAAACCAAAACTGGAGTCATAATAATGTGATAGTAGACCTGATGCCATGAAACACTGGAAAACTCACAAACTAGAACAACCCTAGAATCTATGAAGCAATAGTAGATGAAATGATGATAGAATCTAGAAAATATGTATCTCGATGCCAATGCCAAACTAAGACTAAAACTCTTCCATGGGAAGGAGTACCATGAAGAATCTAGAACATTAACCATAAAAACATGGCCCTCAAACTGAGAAGGATCTAAAGCAATACAGATCAAGAAACATAATCTCTCAAGTGAAGTGTGAACTGATGTGAATCTGATATGTGTCAAGCTAGAGCAAAAAAGTGGCCAAAAGAAACTAAGAAACCAAATAACCCATGCGAGTTGCCAACAAATCAAGATGAAGATCAAAGTGCATGCACACTCTAATAAGATTATTATGCAAGAAACCCCCCTAATGGAACTTTATCTCAGTTCATTTATTACAATAACCCAATGATTGTAAAAGGAGAGAATGCTAATGTGCATAAGCAGAAAATAAGATAATGTGGTATTGAAATGAAGTACAAATATTCAAGTCTCACCTTTCCAACTACCAAAACATCCAAGTAATCTCCAAAACACCCATCAGAACAAATCTAGAATAATGATAAACTTGGGATAGATCTAGATAATATGCATGGACACCAATGTAGATCTCCTCAATACCTTTCCAACACCACAAAGATAGCGAAAATCAGAGATCGTGGAAAAAAGTTATGAGCTCAGAAGCCATAAATAAGCATCTGATTTCAAATATCAATAAATATAGCTAAATAGAAAAATACTAAAAAATAAACTTCAACACTGGAAAGTGCTCAAAACCAGCTTTTCGGTGATATCTCGTTTGCCCGATTTCAATACCGTATGCCCAAGTTACGCCAAAAAGAAAAAAAATAGCTCCTTGAAGGAAAACTTGGGTTAGGAGGGGGCAAAGAGGGTTGGCCGTACGCTGATGTCATGCTGATGTTAGCACTTCACAAGCATAAATTTGAAGGCCATCTGGCCATCATAGCAAAAAAATTCCCCCTGCAAAAAAATTGACAGTCGTCATAAAGAATATTTTGACGCGAAATGGAATTTGTAGAGGGAATATTCCCATATTCATTGCCTAAACATGGAATGGATTTTGTTGTAGGGTTGTCGAATGTTGTTCGTTGGCCTAGTAATTGGTAGACCACCAGCCATTATGGAGGTTGTCGCCGATGGCGATAAATCGTCAAACGACAAGTACAAGGGACTTGAAGGCATCCCATGCAGGTACCTACAAGTACCTTTATTTAATGAGACCTTTAAAACAAAAAACTGCCCAGATTTTTTAAAAAAGAATTTTGCTCTTTTAAAAAAAAATTCTAATACAGAAATTAAAAAAAAGAAAAACAATGACCCATAAATTTTATTTTTTTTTGAAATTTGTGCATAGAGGCCGTACGTAGGTCGTACAACTTTTGGTACAAAAAAAATTTGCCTCAGAAGCTCCCGATGCCAAAATAGGTTGAGTTATATGTCATTTTTCATCTCTTAGATGCTCTAGATCTAATGGCGAGGTCCGATTTGCCTGAAAATGCACTAGAAGCTTTGTAACTCCTAGATCTGGAAAATCTTCAAACCCTCATAAATCTAGCATAAAATGTCAGATTTAGGTGAAACAAAAGTCAATCTTGACTTTTTTGATAGCCCTAGACTAAAAAATGAGCTCATATTTCCTCCAACATGCACTGAAAGTGATAGGGAGGGGGTTGGAGGAATCAATCGCAGATTCCTACTCTAAGTCTTGCTTGCAAGACCTCCTTGGTGATTTACTACACCAACCTAACCTATAGAACCCTTCTCATGTTTAGGTACCGCTGGTTCTCTTGGCCAACCCCACTACCATCACAATTCATCCTACCAAGATAATCTTGGTGCAATGTCTCCAACTCTTCCTTAGCCCTTAATCTACCCTAAAGGCTAACCTATCCTCAACACTCAATTAGATCTTTGCAGAGGTGTAGAGACATCTCCAATAGCTTCAAACCATCCTCCTAGGGTTCTTGAAGGTTCACCAAACTCCACCTTCTCATTGCTTTCACCAAACCTTCATTTAGGCTTAGAAAGGCTACTAGCCTAGGAGCCCCAATTAGGTCTCCACCTCCATGAAAATAGGTCAGTCCTTGAAAGTTTCCCAAAGAACATAGGATCTTTCCTTAGGTTTCTTGGTCCATATGCCCACCTCTCAAAGATTTTTTGGGTCTTGGACCTTCACTATCTGTACACAGGCGTAACCCTTAAATTGCACAATTTGGCCTTTTCTAACACTTTTCCTGACCTTACTACAAATTGCCTTGCACTCCTCTCATCCAATGAACTTCTAGAACTTCCCATTCCTTCTATGCCTTGGAAAGACTCATTCCTACCCTCTCCACACCATGGTTTGACAAGGAGCGTCCACCCCTACAAATCAAGTGCTCTACACTTATTGTGTCTTCTCTACCTGGACATTGCCTAGCTCACCTAGATAAAGACTTCCTCAATGATTCTAGTGCTTCCTAAGACTCCTAACCCTACTGTACATTCAACTATGGAGCCTAGTCATAATTCCCAAGGACTGTATGCTGGGTATAGAGGGAAGGTGAACTAGACCTCCATTTTCTACAAGTTACCTGTCAAAATAGAAAATGTAAAAACAACAACCTTAACACTAAGCAATGTTTAAAATGAATAAACTAACTACTTCTTGCCACTCAAACTTCAAGGAATAAGTACTGTACTCCTGCACAAACTAAGATTCTATCATCAATCCATGAAAAATCTAATGCAAAACAAAAACCAGAAATCCACACACTAATCATTGTTTTTCATAATTTAGAAATGTTAAAACAATAACAAAATGCTTCCAACCCCAATTCCATGTCGAGGTCCTCTTTAAATATGGCCTCTAAAATAGTTAAGCTTGGCCTTAACCACTCCTTGGCCGCTTGTATGTTAATCGTATTATGGCAAAGTTGCAAAATGGAACATTTGCAACTTCTTGCTAATTTCCTAGAAATTGAGTAAAAAGAATTCAAAATATCATGAAACCTTCCAAACATCAACCTGATGATCAAACTTAGTCCTAAGCTATCTCATCTATCCAATGGTCAACATGACCTTCATGGTAACATAATAAAGATAAAAATTCAAAAACTAGGTTGCCTAATTGCCTAGTGTTTCCTAGTGTTCCTTAGGTGCTCCTACACCATTCTCCTCCCTTTGCACAAACTCTAAGGAATGTGAGGAGAGATCCATGATGCATCAATTCCCTACTTCTTGAATGGAGCTTCATCCACCCATGTAGCCTCAGACTCTGGCTTGTCCTTCCACTTGATGAGGTGCTCCATGTACACCTTATGCCTTGTAGATTTCTTTACCCTTCACTCCAAGATCCTCTCTACCTGAAGATTGTCTTGAGTAGGTAAGGCTATGTTGCTTACATCCTTGAAGATATCCCTACTATTTTGATCCATGTCAGTGACTGTTCCCTTATATCTGATCAAATCAGCTACATTGAACACTGGTGAAATCCCTAAATCTGCAGGTAGTTCCACCTTGTAGGCATTCTTCCCATATTTGGCTAATACCTTGCATGGTCCCACTCTTTTCATCTACAATTTGGTTTATATCCCCTTCTGGAACCTGGATTTGTTGAGGTGGACCATAACATAGTCTCCTACTACAAATTGTAGATCCTTTCTAGTTAAATCCACTTTCTCTTTCAATTTTTGTGTAGCCTGGGTGACTGTCTTCTTCACCTGCTCCTGAATCTCCTTCATGGTTTGAGTGAAATCCTCTAGATGTCCACTCCTATGCTCCATAGCTCCTAGACCTCTAAGCTCACACACACCTCTTGGGTGCATTCCATACACTATTTCAAAAGGACTCTTCCCTGTAGTCCTGTTCACACTATCATTGTATGCATACTTGGCTTGTGATATAACCAAGTCCCATGTCTGTCCATAATCTTTGGTGAGGCACCTTAAAAGGTTACCTAACACTCTATTAATCACCTCAGGTTTTCCATTGTTCTGAGGATGGTAAGCTGATCCAAAAGATAGGTTGGTACCTAATCTGCTCCAGAGAGTCTTCCAAAAATGACTCATGAACTTCACATCCCTGTCTGATACAATGCTCAATGGAAATCCATGGATCCTTACAATTTCCTTGAAGAAAAGGTGAGAAATGTAGCTAGCATCATGTGTGGTCTTGCAAGGGATAAAGTGACTCATCTTGCTTAATCTATCTACCACCACATAGACACTATCAAACCCTGTCTTAGTCTTAGGGAGTCCTACAACAAAATCCATGCTAACACACTCCCATGGTTTGTTGGGAATGGGTAGAGGCTGATACAAACCTACATTACTAGCTCCTCCTTTTGCTTTCATACAAACTACACACTGCTCCACATACCTCCTAACATCCCTTGGTAATTTGGGCCAATAGTAGAACCTTTGCACTAGTTCCATTGTCTTGTTGATGCCAAAATGACCACTAAGACTACCATTGTGCTTTTATTGGATAAGATTCTCTCTCATAGAACCCTTTGGCACAAACAACTGATTTCCCTTGAATAACAATCCACTTTGCAATGTATACTGTGAGTATTGACTATGAAAATGATTCTCAAAGTCAGAACATACCTTGTATGCTTTCGAGAAGTCTTCATCTTCCCCATAGAGATCTTTGAAACTCTCTATTCCAATGCTCTTTAATTGCATTTCTTGCACTTTCAACAATCTTCTACTTAGTGCATCTGCCACCTTGTTCAAATGTCCCTTCTTGTGTTTGATGGTGAAAGTAAAAGCTTGGATGTATTCCATCCATTTCAAATGCCTATTACTCAACTTCTCTTGAATGTTGATGTAGCTAAGTGCATTGTTATTAGTAAACACTACAAACTCTCTAGGTAGGAGATAATGCCTCCACTTCCTAAGTGACTATACTAAAGCATACAGTTCTAGGTCATAGGTAGAATTCTTTTGCTTAGCTTCATTGAGATTTTCACTAAAGAAAGCTATAGGCATGCCTTCTTGGCTTAGCACTCCTCCTACTGCAACTCCACTAGCATCACATTCCACAATAAACAACTTGTCAAAACTAGGTAATAAAAGAACAGGTTGAGTTGCCACTTCTTGTTTTAGTTTCTCAAAACCTTTCTTAGCTTCTTGAGTCCACTTAAACTTACTCTTTAAACAACCTTTGATTGTATCTAGGACTGGTGCACATATGCCACTAAAGTTTCTTATAAACTTCCTCTAAAATTGAGCTAATCCATGAAAAATTCTTACCTTTGTCCCTGTGGTTGGTGTAGGCCAGTTTAGGATAGCTTCCACCTTGCTTGGATCCATCTTCAATGATCCTTGGGATACTACAAACCCCAAATACACAAGCTTTTGTTTGAATAACTTACACTTCTCTAGGTTGATGGCTAACTTCTCTTCTTGCATTCTTCTAAGTACCATCTCCACATGCTTTAGATGTTCTTCTGATGTCTTTCTAAAGATGAGTATATCATCAAGATATACCACCACAAATATCTCTGTAAAGTCTTTGAGCACTTCATTCATGAGCCTCATGAATGTGCTAGGGGCATTAGAGAGGCCAAATGGCATAACTCTCCACTCATACAACCCATCATTTGTCTTAAGAGCTATCTTCCACTCATCTCCATCCTTGATTCTGATCTTATGGTATCCACTCTTGAGATCCAATTTGGTGAAGTACTGAGCTCCTCCAAGACAATCCATCAAGTCCTCAATTCTAGGAATAAGGAACTTGTACCTGATTGTGATTCTATTTATTTCCCTAGAATCAATGCATAATCTCCACTTGCCTCCTTTCTTGGTTGCTAAGACCACTGGTACTGCACATGGGCTAATACTCTTCCTAATCAATCCTTGATCCAATAACTCCTACACTTGTCTAGCTACCTCTAGGTTTTGAGCCAGGGTAATCTTGTAGGCTGCTTTATTTGGAAATGAAGCCCCTAGTATGAAGTCAATCTGATGACTTATGGCTCTTTTTGGAGGTAAAGTTGCAGGTGTCCCATCACTCACTATATCTTTGAATTGCTCTAACAATTCTTGGACTGCTCTAGGTATGACTATTTTTTTAACCTTGTCTTCTTCTTTAGGCTGCAACATAACTACATATCCTTCACCCCCTTGATGTAGGTTATTAAGGAACTCTTTACCACTGCTCAATAATGCACTAGGTGTCTTTGACTGTCATTCTTCCTCATCTGATAGTGACTACAACTTAAATGTCTTCCCATCCTTCTTGAAAGAAATGGTGTTCTCTTTCCCATCATACATGGCACTTCTGTCATACTTCCATCATCTGCCCAATAGTAGATGGCATGCATCCATGGGTAATACATCACAAATCAACTTATCTTTGTACCCTCCAATGGAAAACTCCATTGTTACTTGCTCATTGACAAGAACACACTGCCCTTTGTTCAACCATGTTACTTTGTAGGGGTTAGTGTGGGGTACCTTCTCCAATTTCAACTTCCTTACTACCTCTTCTGAGATGATGTTATCTATTGAACCTGAATCCACAATAACCTTACACACCTTACCAAGTATTTTGCATCTCACTCTAAATAAAGCTCTTCTTTGTTTTGGCTCTTCCTTGACTGGTTGTCTGATCAAAACTCTCCTAAACATCAGATTCTCCCCCATTTTTGATTCTATGTGACTGACCTCTAGTGATTTAGTACTCATGGTTTCCTCTTGAGCATATGCCACTCTCTTCTCAGTGCTTGATGAAGATGCTTTCTCCGGGAACCTATAAGCTAGATGTCCTGCTTGTCCATAATGGTAACACTTCATATTAACAAAGTAAGAATTACTCTTGCCTACTTCTCTTCCTCTATTTGAACCTCCTTGATGTCCTCTACCTCTTCCATAGCCTCCTCTAGAAGTTGTTTCACTTCCATGCTCAGTAAATTTTGACTCTCCCTGATTTCTTTGTTCAGTCCCTCTACCTTGATATCCACCTCTATGTCCTCTTTGATCTCTGCCTTTGCCTCTACTCTTAGAAGCCTGATCTTGTTTCCTCTTGCTTCTCTCCTCAATATTTATAGCCAATTGGTAACATTGGTGTACTGTCTTGGGACTTAGAAGAGTCATCTCCTCTTGAATGTTCCACTTCAAGCCATTAAGGTACCTAGCCACCTTAAGACTTTCATCCTCTGTAACATTAGACCTCATGCAAATTTTTTGAAACTCCTCAGTATAAGAGTTCACATCTTGGTCTTTTTGTTTCAAGCTTTGTCTTTTCTTGTGTAACAGAATTTCATAATCATCTGGCATGTATGCTTCTCTCACTTTTGCAACCATACCATTCCAAGTAGAGATAGGCTTCTTGCCTTCCTTTTCCCTCTCTGTCTGAATGAACTTCCACCATGTCAAGACAAAACCTCTCAATATTGATTTGGCCACCTTCACCTTTTGTGCTTTAGTGACTACATCACATTCAAAATGGTTTTTCATTCCCTCTATCCAATCCATGACTAGATCAGCTTCCATTTTCCCACTAAAAAGTGGTATTCCTTCAAGTGCTTTTCCACTCAAAGCCTTCAATGCTTTCAAGAAAGGATCTTCTTTCAAAACAGGGTCAGGTTCAGGGATCTTTTCTTCGTCTACAACCTCTTCTTTCTTTGGTACCCTTCCTTTGAATTGTGCCTCATTCAATGCTTGCTCAAGTTGGTCTATTCTTTCCCTCAATAGCCTATTGTCTTCCTCCTATCCTTTGTCCATCTTGTCCAATTCTGCATTTGTTACCATGATGGTAGAATCACTAGACTCAACCTCTTACATATATTATTCTATCCCAAATCTTTTGCTTGCTCTGATACCAATCTGATATGGAAGGGGTTGGAGGAATCAATCATAGATTCCTTCTCTAGGTCTTGCTTGCAAGACCTCCTTGGTGATTTACTTCACCACCTTAACCTATAGGACCCTTCTCATGTTTAGGTACCGCTGGTTCTCGTGGCCAACCCCACTACCATCACAATTTAGCCTACCAAGATAATCTTGGTGCAATGTCTCCAACTCTTCCTTAGCCCTTAATCTACCCTAAAGGCTAACCTATCCTCAACACTCAATTAAATCTTTGTAGGGGTGTAGAGACGTCTCCAATAGCTTCAAACCATCCTCCTAGGGCTCTTTAAGGTTCACCAAACTCCACCTTCTCATTGCTTTCACCAAACCCTCATTTAGGGTTAGAAAGGCTACTAGCCTAGGAGCCCCAATTAGGTCTCCACCTCCAAGAAAATAGGTCAGTCCTTGAAAGTTTCCCAAAGAACATAGGATATTTCCTTAGGTTTCCTAGTCCATATGCCCACCTCTCAAATATTTTTGGTGTCTTGGACCTTCATTGTCTGTACACAGGCGTAACCCTTAAATTGCATAATTTGGCCTTTTCCAACCCTTTTCCTGACCTTACTACAAATTTCCTTGCACTCCTCTCATCCGATGAACTGTTGGAACTTCCCATTCCTTCTATGCCTTGGAAAGACTCATTCCTGCCCTCTCCACACCATGGTTTGACAAGGAACGACCACCCCTGCAAATCAAGTGCTCTACACTTATTGTGTCTTCTCTACCCAGGCATTGCCTAGCTCACCTAGAGAAAGACTTCCTCAGTGATTCTAGTGCTTCCTAAGACTCCTAACCCTACTGTACATTCAACCATGGAGCCTAGTCATAATTCCCAAGGACTATACGCTGGGTACAGAGGGAAGGTGAACTAGACCTCCATTTTCTACAAGTTACCTGTCAGAACAAAAAATGTAAAAACAACAACCTTAACACTAAGCAATGTTTAAAAGGAATAAACTAACTACTTCTTGCCACTCAAACTTCAAGGAACAAGTACTCTACTCCTGCACAAACTAAGATGCTACCATCAATCCATGAAAACTCCAATGCAAAACAAAAACCAGAAATCCACACACTAATCACTATTTTTCATAATTTAGAAATGTCAAAACAATAACAAAATGCTTCCAACCCCAATTCCATGTCGAGGTCCTCTTTAAATATGGCCTCTAAAATAGTTAAGCTCGGCCTTAACCACTCCTTGGATACTTGTATGTTAATCCTATTATGGCAAAGTTGCAAAATGGAACATTTTGCAACTTCTTGCTAATTTCCTAGAAACTGAGTAAAAAGAATTCCAAATCTCATGAAACCTTCCAAACATCAAACTGATGATCAAACTTAGTCCTAAGCTATCTCATCTATCCAATGGTCAACATGATCTTCATGGTAACATACTAAAGATAAAAATTCAAAAACTAGGTTGCCTAATTGCCTAGTGTTTCCTAGTGTTCCTTAGGTGCTCTTGCACCAGAAAATAACCATGCAAGAGAACCCAAATAGAGAGACAAACTCAAGGTATGAAACCCTCGAGGAATCCCAAATGAACTCTGCAATGAATCTCTCCAGAAATCTAAGAAGGGGCTGCAAATCAAGGCTATAATACTATGTTGGAAACCAAGATCTAAAATGCAAACCAGAAAAGTCTTCCACAGAAGAGAAAATAAAAAAAAGCAGAGATATTGCAAAAGGATGTGCAACATAATATTATTCAGGAATTCATAATTACATGATAATGATTTGCTTTATAAAAGCAAAGATGCATAACCCTAATCTTATCTTGAGCAACAAGATAGCTCAATAAGATAATGATGAGAATTAATTAACCTAGGAATTAAATATTACCTAAGTAAAATTATGCAAGTGTAATAAAATATTAGAAACCAAGATCTGAAATGCAAACCAGAAAATCACCTTCCACAGAAGAGAAAAACAAAAAAGAAGAGATATTGCAAAAGGATGTGCAACATAATATTATTTAGGAATCCAATAATTACATGAAAATGATTTGCTTTATAGAATAAAAGATGCATAACCCTAATCTTATCTTGAGCAACAAGATAGCTCAATAAGATAATGATGAGAATTAATTAACCTAGGAATTAAATATTACCTAAGTAAAGTTATGCAAGTGTCATTAAATATTAATTACACTAACATTTTTGACTAGTTTCCAAAAAAATAGGAGCAACACACTCAAATTTGTTATAGGATATGTCCACTTTGAAAATTAGCAAAAAATCATATATTCATTAAATAATTAGTAGAAAAATGAAACATAAACTACATGGCAGTAGCTAATTTTTCATCAAAGCAATTTTTGAAATACTAAAAAAGATTAACATTTTAGAGAGAGCACATTGGACACTATGTTATATTTTTTTCACAAAAATATGGTCACTTTGTGTGCTCCCCTTATTTGAACCCCTTAATCTCCACCATTTTTAAAATAAATTAATAGAACTTAGGAAGTAGATTTAGAGCACTATGTACAACTCTTGTTCTTGTTGTATCTTCAATTTATGAGTGTAACAATCTTCAATTTCTCATCCAAGATCATTTTTTCTTGATTTTAAAAAGTGGCCACTTAAGACCCCTTTTGGTCCCCCATTACCATGCACTTACCCTTTACAACCTTGGTTGAATATTCATAGATAATATTCTCAATCATGTAGATGGCCTAGGTGTAGATTTTTTTTTTTTATTGTGTATATATTTTTTTGAGGTCCAAATTAAAGTGATTATTAAATTATTTCTCTGTGTGGGTAAGTACAAGATTATGATGGGCTATCTAGTGACAACGAGAAAAAAACACGTCTTGGAGATAGCTAGAATTATTACTAGGATCAAATTTTTAACTTAAATTTAGTTTAAAAATGCAAATATATAAGCTAAGATTTCTCCATAGAGTTTCCTCAACTTTGCTCTTGAATTTGGCATTCGTTTAAAGCTAAATTTAAGAAAACATAAATGGATTATAAAGAACTCCCAAGATTCTAAACATATAATATATTCCTCATTACAATTTTAATAGTAATTATTAATTACTTTCTACATACAGTATGTTTGATTTCTTGATAAATATACACCTATAAATTTTAATCTATAAATCATTTTTCAAATATCAAAGCCGTGTCACACTTGATGCTTCATTGGCTACTTGTTTCTAAAATATTTTATTTATTTATTTTTAGCAAGTTAGGTTGGGAAGAAATTATTTTAAATTGAGAAAAGGGTAAGAGTCAACAAATTTGAAATTTTAAAGAATAAATTTTGAGATCAATTCATAGTGGCTTGGGATTGAACTTGACTATCATAGGATTGACTTAGTATAAAAAAAATTAAATTCTTAAAATCACATGTGAATATAAGTATGAGTTTCAAGACTAATGATGAGGCAAATATGTGAAAATGAAACAAATGTCAACACTACTTTTAAAAAAAGACTATTAAATTATTAAATTTTTAAAAATCCACTTTCTATTAGATTATTATAACTTCAATTAAAATAATATAAAATATTATAATGTTAACTCCACCAGTGTTTAAACCCCACCCCACCATATATGGTCTCTATTAGGACCCCTTTCATTTTTAATTATCAAAGTTTTTGTATTTCTCATCAATCAACAATCTCTTGATTCTTGTACAAAAGAATATCCTCAATTTATTGTAAAGATTTAATTATACTTTTTGGATGAATTGAATGATAGGAATTGTCATGAAGGGTCACTAAAATAAAAAAAGTTAAAGATAGAGTATTCAATAAGTATAAAAAAATAGATTAATAATAGAAAAATAATTCACCCAAATGAAATATTAGAAATTTGAGGAAAAAGTAAGTTAGGACCATCTAGAAGAAGTGGAGTGGTTAGATATTGGATTTACCTTGACTTTTCTTTAATATAATAATGAGCAGGTAAGAATTATGACTTTTACGTGAAAGTTAGGAAATAATTTGATTTGATTTTCAATTTATCAATTTTTTATTTCAAATCAAATTTAAAATTATGGAAGTGATTTAGACAATTATTTTTAGTTTAAGATTAGTTTGATTTATTTATTTTTAAGTAGTAATTAAGGAGTAAAAATGATTTTTTTTAATGAAAAGTAGTAAATAATTTATTTTTTTACTTTGTTTTTATTTACACTTATTTTTAGGGTTTAGACTGGATGATTAGTTTATCTAATTCTTATTCTTAATCAAATTGACAATCAAATAACTATTTTAAATAACTTTTGTATATACAAAAGAAATGATCCCTTCATTTAAAAGATAAAAAGTAAAATTTAGTAGTTTTCCCATGAATTGATCATTATGAGCCAACTTGAAGTGCAAAATACTAATAAAATTATACACTAGGGAGTTGTATTTAAGGAAAAGTCCTAATACATTTAGAATATCTATGAAACACTCCAACATACATTACAAGCTTAAAAATAGTTATCTAGTTATATCAACTTTTTAAGGAATACAAAATGACTACCTATTATCGTTTATTGTGCTTCAAAGTTGTTATTTAGCATCCTTATAATGGTTTGGTACAAGACACACTAATACCCTATGACATGCAAACCAAGAAGTGTTATACCAAATTTTTAAGTTAGAATAGTTTGAGGGCATCTTGGTGAGGGGAAAAAAATAAATTGAAAATTAGAAATAATTAGATTTGTAGGATTGATTTAGATCTACAAGTCACAAGTCATTTCTATAAGTATAATTTTGAACTAGAAAGTTTCAACAACAAATCATTCCAAATTTCATTATTTAATATTTTCCAATGCATCCAAAAATTATAGTTTTGTTGTGCCCTACACCCATCCCCCATTTGGCTTAATAGAATTCCTTTTTTTTTAGTGTTTCACTTTGAGTTTCTTTTTCCTTTCAACCTATCAAACACTCGGGGTTTGTCATCCCAACATGACAATAAGCATCCTCAAAACTTCAATGTTTTCCTTTCATTCTCTCCTCACATGCCTCGATACTCATCGTTTTGTTAGATTTTTTCATCCTCACATTACTATAAAGAATCCTTAGACATTATGATCCTCAATGGCCAGTGTGGGGTGGATGCATCACTCTTTCAAACTTTTAGACTTTGTTATGCTAGCACACTAGTACATAGA
Organism: Sequoia sempervirens; assembly: GCA_007258455.2. Classification (NCBI taxonomy): domain Eukaryota; kingdom Viridiplantae; phylum Streptophyta; class Pinopsida; order Cupressales; family Cupressaceae; genus Sequoia; species Sequoia sempervirens. Next base: position 15,503 of record VDFB02382094.1, read on the forward strand.
CCTCCAATGTCCTAATCTTTGACATAGGATCAAGCCTTTTAATATTCTCATGCCAATTTGGCATGATGACTTGAGTTTCTTCAACTTGTAAGGTAGTTTTAGTTAGCTAGATTCTCCTTTTTAATGAATGGGAGGAGGAAGAGGATTCATGGGGATCCTAGCATGTTTTTCATTAGATTCAGGTAATGGTTTTTCATGTGGAAGGAGAATGTTTAAGTTAGGAGGAGAATCAAAGATCACTATACCATCATCTCGAAGTCTCCAATATTAAAAAGGAACTCTATCAGGATGAGAAGGATCTTGATATCCTAAGCTTGTTGTGTTTTCTTTTGTTGGTTTTTATTCAAGAAGTTGATGAATTCCATGTTCATGTGTAGTGTCACAACCTTGTTTACTTAGGATAGTAAAGCCTTTACCATATGTTTCTTCAAGGTTTATGGGAATATTTGTGACTTTGTGATCATAAAATGGTTGTGAGTATGTTTGTTTAGAGGGACTAGTTCCACTTGATGGAGGAACCTTAGGTCCTTTATTAATTTCAGGATGTAAGTATGCAAAGTGATCAGGAGGTGCAATACTAGGAAGATCTTGTGACTTCATGGATGGATAAAAGGTTGCATTAGGTTCTAAGTTATCAAGGAATTCATTGTAGAACTTGTGCATGTCATCATATTCTCCAATGATGTCTACATCATGAGGAGTTGAAGGAGCATGAGGCAACTCAAGGTCATTAGGGTCACAACCAAAGGCACAATTGGACATGTATACCAAGGATTTTAATGAATTTCAAAAATTATTAAAAGAAAATGCCATGATGCAAGTAAATTAAGATGGAAGAAATGAATAAAAAATAGAGATTATGGAAATTAAAATAGAAAGTAACTACAAAAATCTGTAATGTAGGACATACCGAGAAAATGTTTGAAAATGTTGTGCAAAATGTGTAGGTGGATGGATTCACCCAGGGTGGCGAATGAGTCCTAGTATGAGAGTTTTTTTGTTTTTTTCAGAAAAATTAATGTGATTCTAATGCTTTTCAGATGCAAAATTTCAATTTTTTCAATGATATGTAATGCAAAAATGAAATCTAAATGAGTTTTTCACTAATGCAAATAAAGAAACCCTAGGATGCAAAAACAAATCAATACCCTAATTGAATGTTGACACAAATGAATTTTAAGATGCAAGATGCAATTGAAATCAGAAATGTAAAGTGTTAAATATGTAGGTTCACCAAAATGAACCATAGATTTTTTGCACCACAAGACTCTCTAACTCTTCTAGGGTTTTGCACCTAAAAGGACAGAGGTAGGCCAAAAATGCTAGCTAGGTTCACTCAAATTATGCAACATATGTTGTTGTTTAGACTAAATGGAATGAAGTAAGTGCACTTAGATGATCTATATGACTGATTATGTGTGCAAGACCTAAAGTTTATGCAATGTTGGAAAACACAATGATGTTTGCAAATAATGAACTATGAATGAATGAGCGCAGAACAGAATAGAAAGAGACTAAATCAGAGTGCACCTAGGTAGAAATTGGATAAACTGGAATCTTTTGACTATTGTCTAGAATCATAAAAAAACACTAGTGGGACTCATTCGCCACTAATGGAAAATCAGTCCTGCTTCTGATGAAAATTGTCGAGAATGGGTTTCTGAGTCTCGGGATCTAGAATCTAACAAAACTTATATTTATAACCTTAAGGAGGGACTCATTTTCCATTGATGGTGAATCAATCCTCTCCCAAAATCTTGAGAAATTTGGGGAAAATTTTGTAGCACTAGATCTGAGGTTGTCTGCTTGTCAGGTTATTGAAGTCAAATCTACAAAAAATGGACAAAATGCCTTCTCCAAGCTTGAAATAAGATGTTGACTTGAAACACTTTGTTGACTTCTTGTCCACTTTTCAACATCTAAATGCTTGTCAAATCTACATACACAAGTCTACAAACACACATGCAAGAGCGGGAAAATGGTTAAGGGTTAGGTTAAATAGGGATTTTCCTTGGTCAAATCCCACTTTGGTAATGAAAACCTTAATGAAATAATGAAATGAAAGAGAATGATAAATAAATAAAATGAAAATTCTATCAACTTACCAAACCCTTGTTGAAGAAAATATAAAGATATGTCAATGGTTGCTCTTGAATGCTTGATTGATGCTTGATTATATGATACAAATTGCTCAAATGCTAGTTGAATGCTTGAATGAGTTAGAAGATTGTAGGAGATGTAAAATAAGGAGAAAAACACTTGTTTATAGAGTCTTGTGCCTTAGTAACCTATTAATACCTCATCATAGGCTAACATCAAGTAATTTTGAATAAAAAACTGAAAAGAAATTTGAAATATTTTGAATTTAGAGCCAAGAGGGACTCATTCGCCACCCATGGCGAATGGGTCCCACCTTGGACTTGAAAATGGGTGTTAGGAATTAAGTCACATTTAATGTTGTTTATTGGGTTTACATTCAAAAATACACATAATTAAGCCTTATGAGTACATAAAGGGGTCAAATAAAGCATAAGGTGTAAATAGTGAAATTATGCCTAGAAAAGCGTGAAATCTTGTTACAAGACTTCACAACACTTTGAAATAGGACTTGATAATGAATAAAAAGGTGATTTTTAGGTGAATTGTAATGAGGAGAGTCTAGAAAAGTGTAGAAATATTTTACAACACCTTCACAAGATGCCATTATTTGAATTTTAAGAACTTAAATGTGCATATTCAAGCCACATTACATCAATAAATCAAGGAAAAATGTACTAAGCATCATGAAGCAAGGCCTGAAAGACTATGAAAATGACAAGGGGCCATTTTTCTATGACACATTTAGCCCCCACTTTAGTGAGAGGATGAACTTGCTTCAAACTCACACTAAAGTAGCCATGCATATCGAGATAGAGGTCCTAGTGCACCTATGTTAGCGAGATGGAATAACAATAATCAAGAGGGATGATGAAGCCCCCAGGATGAAGATCCCATGAAAAAATAAATATAAGAACAAAGGAACACAAATGTTGGAATGAAAGAATATAATGAAGCTTTGATCATTTGTCCAAATAGTTATGGATTAGATCTAGGCTAATTGTTTTGAAAAAGAGTTCATGGATACTCACTTTGGGGCAATAGAACTCATGGTGGTCCGTCGAGTGAGAAGACCCAAAAAAGTTAAGAGACATACGCTAGTTGGTATGCACTCACAAACAGAAAGGTGGCTATGGGGAAAGTCTTGTCACTGAGTGGGATTCCAACTCAACCATATCAAAGTTATACCTCTTGATAACTTTAACAAGGTGCCACAAGGGAAAATGTCAGTTCGTGCTTCATCAAACAAGAAAAGCTTCGTATGCTTAGAACCCATGAACAAAAAGAAAGGTACCACAGGCATGCAAGCTATGTTATGCAAGGTGGAAAAAAGTGCAAAGTGTAAAATGCAAAAATGTACAATGTAAAAATGTAAAATTATGTTTAAAGGAGTCTTGTTAGGTTCATGTAAGGTCTATCACTTAGGGAACATTGTGTCTAATGTCTCCAAGAGAGGGCCGATCAAAGAATAAAATATTCACAACTTAGGGGATGTAGTGAGTTTCATCAGGCCACCAAGAAGAATGTAATATGCTAAGATAGATCACACTTATGAAGGACATCATACCCAATTTCTTCCACAAAGTGACAAATGCATCATATGAAACAAAAAGGCTACACTAAGAACCACAAATGAAAATGAAATATGGTAATGTATGCCCCCCAATTTAAAGGAATTTCCACACATCATTATGTGAGAAATTACTTTAAAGTAGTGAAGGAAAGAAAATGAAAAAGGTAAAAATAAAGAAATGAGAACCAACTCAAAAATCCCTATACCAAGTCATATGTTTCTGAGTTAGGCTACATCATGTAAACAAAAATGGAAAAGAAAACGGAGTTTCCCCCTAGAAAGAAATATACCAAACACATAAGGGATCTATGGATTTGGGGTCAATATGTTCGTTGTTGCAATGTTTTAAATGAAAAAGATCGAAACTTTCATCATTCCCCAAAGCACATAGAACTGGAAGAATGACACAAAGAGAGCGAAAACAAAAGAAAGTTCAAGTTTTGGGTCAACATGGAAGAGGAATTACAGTCTCAAAGCTTTGCATTGTCTCCAAAAGGAAAACACAAGCGAAAAGAAAACAAAAAGGTGATAAAAGATTTTGGGTCAACATGAAGGAGACATTTTTGTCTTGATTCCTTGTGTAATCCCCAAAAGGAAAACACAAAAGGGTGGGTGCATGAAGTTGGGTTACACTTTTGTGGCCAATTCCAAAAGAAATTTGAAAATGACATAACTCGAGCGTGTTATAATGTGCTCGCATTATGTCATTTTAAAAGAAAAAAAAGTGAAAGTGATTCATTTTCTGTTGTCTATTTTTCTGCTTTGCCCACAGCCAAAAACCTTCATTTTTGCACTCGCATTCTAGGAGGACGTATTCTACAAAATTCATCAATAATAATTGCTTTTTCTTTGCAAATATGGTGCCATGACAACAAAGAGGTGTAGGAGGTAAGTATTGTTTGCTATTTGTTTTGAATTTCTTATTTTCAAGTTGATTTTGTTTGTTTTAGGTTAGATTTGATTATTTTTTTAATTTGTAGGAGATGCAAATGATCTTTCAAATCCTCAAAATACTCAACAAGAAGAGTAGGAAAATCCTCAACAACAAAATCCTCAACAAAATCAACCTCCCCCACCAATCACTCAACACCCTCCTAGCACTCAATAAAATTTGAGTGAAATTGAGAACAACAAAAAAAAATTGAGAATTTTATCAGTAGGTTGAGTGATCCAATGCTTCAACCACATAAATAATGACCCTAGAAAATTCAATGAAAGAGATGTTAAGAAAATTAGATTCAATTACCCAACAAATAACTAGATGGCAAGATAGGAGGTAGGTAGCTAGGGCATATTATGCAGATAAACTATCATATAAACAAGTAAAAGATTTAAAAATTACTAAATGTGATTTGTGCTCTTTATTCACTAACCCTAGAACACATCAAAATCTTAGCCTCAATGTGAAGAGGTTTCCTATTCACCATCAAGAGATTAGGAACCATTTTTATGATAGGTGGTACTTGGTCTTTGATTACCCACTGTGCAACAATTGTGAAGTCCCCCAATATTTTCTTAGGAAACTATATAGTGAGTTCATAGTGAACCAACTCCCAAATTATTTTGATATGAGGGAGTTCAAAGGGAGAGGTGGGGGGTTGGCTTAGGATAGGCCGGGTGCACATCCGGATCCTGTGCAACAAGGGATATGACCTCTCACTAGGCCACCTTGTGAGCACATTGTTATGCCTATCATTGCAAAGGAGAGTGCCAACATAGAGAAATTGTAGGTGATCAACACTTTGACCCAGTGTGTCATCCATCATACTAGCCCTATTTTATAGCACCATCTAGGGGAGTCTTCGGGTGGTGGCCTTCAAACCCATGTGTGTTAATATTGCGGGGTGACTTGTTCATATGACCCCACCGACACTTAGGAGGATGCTATGCAGGATTCGTATGCTACTATGCAGGATCCATATGCATCTACAGGGATGGAGAGGATGGCTAACATTTTACATCATGCATATGGCATTGATAGTCAGGTAAAAGTTAGCATGTTCATTGAATTTAATTTATTAAATTTTGATTCTAAAATGCAAGATTAATTAATTTAGTTTTTATTATTTTAATAAAATTGTAGGGTCATAGTGTTGAGACTGGATACATCAGTCCTCCACCTACTTATTTCTATAGTACACCGATCAGTGGGGTATGTAACTAGTAAAAGATTATAAATTTATTACATGTTAATAACATTATTTTATGAATGGTGTTTTAATATGTGATTTTGGATGTTGAACAGGCTAATATTGGAGGTTTCAAGCAAACACCTCCTAGTTCCAGTGGATTTACTCAAACGTACATAGAGGTAATAGAATAAAGAGAACTTAACTAATCAATTCTACTTAATAGATTTGTGCTGGTTTATATTCATATTGTTGGTTGTTGCATTACATCATTCAAACTCTCAAAACGTACTTCAAATTCCATATTAACTAATAACTAGATGGTTGATAGATAATAAAATTTTATTATACAATATAGTTGTTAGAAAAGTCAACATAAGCATAACCTGATGCAATTACTTGACATGGGAGCATGTACAAAGGTGCACCGACATGACAAACTATGGATGCTTGGAAAAAATATATGAAACCATAATAGTAAGCAATAGCATAGACAAGGCAACTAGTGATGTAGAGCATCATATCAAAACACTCAATCATCAGGGTACATTTGACCCAATTTAATCAAGAGAAGATAAAATTGAATAAGCAACTAAAATTTCTTTCTCTTTTCATCAAAAATCACATTGTTTCATTTGCAAACCACAAGGCAACAACAAGCCAACTCATTTTAATACTTCTTCTTATCATCCTCAAGCTTCAAACATCTTATTTATCAACAAAAATGATGGATCCATGCACAAGAAACCTAATTAGAGTCACTAAACAATCCACTCTTTCATCATTCACCAAGGCACCCTTCCACTCAATTTGCTTTACCTAGGAAAAATAACCAAAAACCAATCTTTCATGTTACAACCTATATCCATTAGATCCTAACACACCTTTGTCATCATCAATTTATCTGAATTCAAAGAAAAAACCTGATAAAGAGCTCTAAATCTTTCAATTCCTTAAACAACTCACCAAATTTTCACTTTTACCAACTAGTTCCTCAAGACCAAGATACTACAATCAACCATTTACACCTCAATCATTTCATCTGACTTCCAAGACATTACTCACATCATGTTTTTGACTGAAACAAACTGGTTCATATCCACATAATATTGATTTATCAAATTCATAAGTTCTTATGTAGTCAAATTACCATTTCCACCTAGGGACATATTGCTACAACATATCAAATCATCATGTTTGGCCTCAAGGCCTTCACCAAACCATTCACACACCTTTGATATCTTCACATTGATGGTTCTATGCCAAAATAAACATTTAAATCTAGGTATTTACATAATTACACACTTTTACAGTCTTACCACCATTTTGCTTGTAGGTCACATATCCCTTAATTGAGTGATTCCTTTCCATTCACTTTGTATATCCACATTCCCAATGTACATTCAGGAGCCTTTTTTAACACATCATAACATATCAAAAGTTCTCAGTAGCTTGTCATAAAGAAATTACCAGATTCTTGAATTGTTCGTTGGAAAGGGCTACTAATTTAGGCCTAAATTACAAATAAAGTGCTCATAGTTTATCACCAAACTACCAAAGGACTGAAAAAATTCATTCATCATGTCACAAAACTGAAGAATCAAACATTTTAGCAACATAAAGGCTCCATAAATCACTGTTCCAAAAAACCCCTATTTTATGCACAAATCAAGCCCTACAAAGGAGGGTTTATTGCATAAGGTACTTACAAACCTTAAATACTCCTGCCACCACCACAAACACTATGGAAATATCCTGAATAATCTTTAGAAACTCACCACCCACCTTCATGCATGCTTTTGCATTGAACACCACCCTAAAACCATGCTTTCCATGAAGGAAACTTTGTATTTCCTGTATGATTCAGCAGACAATCAGAGATTTCTTGATTTCCCTATTCCTGTACACTCACAAATTGCTTAAAAAATTCTAAAAACCTTCTATACATTCCATCCTACCAATCTCCTAAATCTACATTGGTGGGATGGTGAATTCAAGCCTTAAATGACCCTCAAAACCCTTGACTGGTTAATCTGATAGACCACAAAAACCTTGGCTTTTAAATTTGATGGTAACTCTTCAAAACATCACTAGATGATTGTTAACACCCTACATAAAGTGAACAAACAAATATATAGCCCGTGCAAGAACTAAATTCAAGAATGAAACACAGTGAAAATAGGAACAAGGAACTTTATTTATTGAAAATGATTCAAGAATACAAAATTTGTTCTTTTGCCCACCTTTTACATGTTTTTATATATATTCCCAATCAGATAACTGCCTTTTGAGTCTTCCTCATCGAGTGAAACTACCTAAACTGCCTTGTGACTTTTAATATTCAATGCTTCTTTGCCTTTTTACAATTTTTCCCATCTTTAGTAACATTTGGAAATCTTTTTTTTTTGTGACCACCTAAGGACCTTAAATACAATGAAGTAGGTCTTTATATGACCTTTACATGAATTTACAAATGGGCATTCAATCTAGACAAAAAATTGCCTATGAGAGGCAACTAGTAACCTAGGTGCTCTTGCACCAGTTAGTAGTTTGAAAAAATGCCTCGAAGAAATGCAGTCTCATGGTGATGGAATGGAATTCCATCACCATGAGACCACATTTCTTCGAGGCATTTATTCAAATTGCTCACCACCTTTCCTATGATACCACATTTTTCATACATGTTCACCAAAGAATTTTATCAAACTACTCACTTCCTTGCAGTTGTTGCTATGGCTAAAAGCCTAAAATAGGTGCTTTCCAACAAACTCTATGGATGCTTGGAAAAATATCTATCAAAGCATAATAGTAAGCAATAATACCATAGAGAAGGAAATGAACTTTTTGAAAAAATTCCTGGAAGAAATGCGGTCTTATGGCGATGGAATGCCATGACGTGCATTTGTTTGTAATGACATGCCATCACCACGAGACCCCATTTCTTTTGAGGCATTTTTTCAAACAGTTCACTGCCTTCTCTATGCCACTATAGTTATCGTACATGTCTACGAAAACATTTAATCAAATGGTTCAATGGCTTGCTACTATGGGTAAAAGCCTAAAAACACATCCTTTCGAAGAAGATATGGATAGGGAAAATAGTAAGCATGATAATTAGAAATATATAGTTTAATACTTGTACTCAAAATTTTGTTCATTAGATCTCATACATTATAAGTCATGTGACATGGATCGCTATTGTGACTTTTTTGTGATTGAATAATTTGTCATTTTATTTTCAAATGTTGGTTGTGGAAACACCTCCAAATTTTACGATGGCAATGGATATCATTGTTTCATCCACTATACAATCCTCTATGGCTCTAATAGGGGAGGTATGAGGCAAATGGTGTGATTGGTGTTCCAAGGCTTGCTTGCACAATCTACTAGAAGACCTTTTCACTATCTCCTTCTTGTAACCTGATACCAATAGGTTCTTGTTAGGCTTGGATGATTAACCAAGTCCTACTCCAACTCTTCTCCAAGAGTTTTCCTCTTGTGCTTCACCCTAGAAGACCAACACCATGTGAACTTGCAAACTTCTTCCCAACACCTAGAAGATTCTAAGTGCCATCATCTCACAAAACACTGAACTACTTGTAGGGGTGTTAGAGACACTGAAACCATTCATTTTAGATCCATCTAGATCCATCTTTGAGGACCTTCAACCTGTTGTCTTACCGATTTCAAGATTTTGCTTTAAGGAGACCTAATTGCTTGTAGCCCTTACCAGTCACCTTTTTTCTTTTCTTGCCCAAATTTTCCAAACAACCTAGCAAATGAACTTCACTTCCAGATACCCTTTTTGGTCCTTTAAAATATTCACAGGGTTTCAGACTCCTGTCTCCTCCGTACAGTAGGTTCCTACAATCAAGGGAAATTAGGGCTAGTAGGCCTAATTCCTAGGGTTTTACTGCTTTCTCATTCAAATCTACTTCAAATGGATTGGTTGAAGCTTCAATCCTTCTAACATACCTAGATATGACAAAATCTCACCTGGAACCGTACTTTTTTTCGTACAGTACTTCCTCCCCTGCCTAAGTTCTTCCAATTTTCTCTATCAAACTCCTAACCGGACCCTTCTAAGCTCGCTTAGGGTTTGATTTTAAAAATGCTTGCTCACCTCCCCATGACTCCTATTGCTAAATATTTATAGATCATTGGCTCCCCTTCCATACCCAACCAATCTTAGGAAGATCCCGTGGTCAGAGTTTATGGGGGAGCCATGAAAAGACTGACTGGACTGTACAAAACAAGAAAACACTCTACAACCTTAACCTATGAATTCAAAGCACTAAATCAACTCAAAGCAACTTGATTTCAAAATGATAGATACTCAAAACTATTCTATGAACACAAATACAGTGCTAAATCAATATATACAATGCCTTTGGTATCTCTATTTCTCAAGATACTCAGGAAAACACAGAATTTTCAATCTTGTCTTCTATTCCACACACCAAAACTTATTTTCAACAATCTAACTGCTTGTCTACGTGCCACCACACTTACATAGATGCCTTTACCATGTTTCAAGGGATGTTGATCGATCCCACACTCCTAACTTTGAGGGGATCCAATATAACTAAGTTGCATGCAACCTCACAAATGTTGTCATGCAACTTTACAACAACTTTTGCAACTTCCCATCATTGTGTCCTCTTCCTCACTTCTAGGACCTCTAACTCCTTGATTTCAAGCCATAAACTCCCTTAACTACCTCTTGGCATCTTCTATCAGTGACCATGTTTTTAGAACACATTTAAGGCTCAACACTCAAGTTAATCTACTAAGCTAATTAAAGAAAAAGATGTAACAAGAGACTAAGCTAAGGTGACCTTAGTCCCTAATGACTAATTCACTTATTCCACACACAAACAGGGTCCAAAATGAACACATATCGCACCCACGACTTGGCTAAGATTAGAACAAATAAAATTGAACATAACAAGCTGGAGTTTAGCCTAGGTGCTCTGCACCATCTCCCCAAAACAAGATTTCAATCCACCCTTGGATTGAGCAAGTTGAATCAGTACTTAACTTCTTGAACTCTAATT
>VDFB02382095.1:0-44051 GCA_007258455.2 Sequoia sempervirens
GTGGTATTGAAGGTTTCCCTTACAATATTCCTAATGATATTAGGAAACATTTTCCAAAATTTACAAGGAAAATTTCTGACTCAACTTCCAAACATCTGAATTCATTCATGGATTTGATGGGTGATTTTGATATAGATCACAAGGATGTTGTCATGAATTTTTTTGCTCAACCTTTAAAAGAAAATGCTAGAGACTGGTTCTCATATTTACCAATATATTTTGTAGCTTCATGTAATGACTTCATGATAGCATTTGTGGAACAATTTGGTGAAAGGATTAGTCCAAATGTGATAAGAAAAAGGTTTATGGAAATCCATAGGGATGAAGAAGAGTTGGTCTCTGCTTTTAACCTTAGATTTGGAAACGCGGTAAGAGATATTCCTAAGCATGTGAGACCCAATGATGTTGAATGTTTAATTGTGTATTTAGGTGCATTTGATAATGAGATGAGTTATTTGATAAGGGATAAGGAATCCAAAACATTATAGTAGGCATATCACTTTGCTATGGATATTAAAAAACACTATGAGATTGTGAACCAAGATTCCAAACCTGCATGAACACAAGAAACAAACATCATATTAGATCAAATGCAAGTTAGGATCATGATTCCCCAAGAAATCCATTTGAATTGCAAAGGAAGAGGAATGAAATGAAGAACATAAACAAGCATAAACCAAAGATATTAAATCCTATTCAAATGCAAAGAAAAATCTTAATCTTTTGGGGGAGTTGGTGCCAATTTGATGTGGAAACTGGCCCTTTCCCAAATCCTATACAATCTTTGATGATTTTGATGAGGACGTGATCCACTTTGTTGAAGATTGAAGTATACTCCAAGATAAAAATCTGCATAACCTAGCTAAGGTTGGATAAAAATGGATGAGAATTGCTATGGATTTGAGTATAATAACTTTGCTCAAATTGTGGATGATAAAATGAGGAATGAAGCCTCCTATTTATAGAATGACAAGTTGGAGAAATTCCCAAAATGAAGCAATGTGGGACTAACATTCAACCAATGGAAAGGTGCCACTTGTCAAGAGATGGATGGATGAAGGATGTGTAGATTTTGATGAATGTGCCCAAAAATGCAATTAGGTGATATTTGAAATTATTGAAATGACATGTAAGAGGGAAAAGGAATGTCTTAAATTCCACTTGGATCAAGGAAAAAGGAATTATTATGTGAAGTAAATGTCTTGTTGGAAGGACAAAGTCCACTTGGATTTGAATCCAAATTTGAGATAATATTCCTCCATTATGCCATGTTGAGAGAAAATAGGGATTTAATAAATGGATTAAATCTATTTTCATGTGCAAGTGGCAAAAGCTAGAGGATGGGACATGAATTCGAATTAAATTAATCAAGGGTTAATTAATTTAATAGGAGATTAGATGATGTGACAAATTTGACTTAGATTTATAGGTTGATTTAAATCAAATCTGAGAAGAATATGATAAAAGGATAAATTAAATTAGGATTTTTTATTTATTTAATTAAAGGAGCTGAAGTTAGATTAAATCAAATAAGGTTTTAATTTATTTAATTTAATGAGATAGACTTTAGGGATTTAATCAAATAAGATTGATTATTTCATCAAATAAGGATAATTAGATCAGACTGATTGATTTAATTAAATGACTTAATTAGATAATTGATTTATTTAATTAAGAGAGGAAGATTTATGAATTTAATCAAATAAGGGTATTCGATTAAATGGTTAGACTGAGGGATGATTTAGGATGAAATGGTGTTAGTAGTTGGGATCAGATGTGCAATGTCAATTAGTACATTTTCCATGTCTACATTTTTCCCCTCTTTATAGCAAAGTACTCGTTACATTGGTTCAAAGAATAAATTGTCTCTATCAAAAGCCATTTTTTATTTTATTTCAAAACTTGCCCTAGTGCTGCTTCGGCAAGAGAAAACATGCCAATATACTGGGCACCCCCTCAAGAGATCAGACGAAAGGTTTGATTTGAGGGTTGATCTCATGACAATGAGGTTCAAGATGGACGTATGGATGGTTATGATGATGATGCAAATGAGATGGTTTTAAGATGCTTAGAATAACCAATCTATATTATCCTAAAAAACCTAAATGGTGATATGGTGTGATGATGCCTATATGATTATGCAATGGATGTTTTATGCAAATTTATGGTTTTATGAGATGCTTAGACTAACAGATCTATATTATGATGATGAACATGCATGTGAGATTATTAGTGTTTCTTATATGATATGATATGATATGTAGTATGCTGATGGTTTGTGGATGCAACCTGGATGCATTGGTGATGATGATTAACTATCCCGGTATGATGTAAGCACGGAAAATAAGAAATGAGATGATGACAAGAGGATTCAACAAGCCAACTTTGTTAGAGATGATGATGAGAAATGGATGATTTGCTTATCAGGAATTGGGACTTTAAAAGGGCCACTTACCTTATGTTTGATTACACACATAAGTACGATGCATCAAGGTATAAAGAACCGACATGGTGTTGTACCTAGTGTGATGGAATTTGACTCGACAATCAAATAAGAGTATTTTTGTTCACACCTGGCATAGGAAACCTTATTCAAAACATAGTTCAAATATTTCAAAACATCTCGGACCAAAAAATAGGAAAGAAAGCCTTCCCATGTGGTCAACAAGATACTTAAAACATCCAATGAGCACAATAGATAAAAAGATAATGATCGTTGCCCCATTCCTATCTCTCTAAATCCCTTCATTTGGGTCATCCTCAAGAGGTCATTGAAATGAGCACAAAAGATAAATCAAAAATAAAAGATCAAGCACACAAACAAGTCAATGTTCTTCATACCTCTAACCAAAAGAAAATGTGCTTTTAAAGGATAAGAACAAAAAATATTGCCAATAGATAATGCCCATTGTAGGAAGGATACATCCTAGGACATGTTAGTGGATGGTGACACATTGTTTCGTTTATCCAAAGTGTTCTTTCTGATAAAAAATTCCCATTGTAGGAAGGATACATCCTAGGACATGATGTTATCAAATGATTGATTTGGGACTGATTGGATGATAGGATATTGACACAAAAAGTTGACCAACTTGTTTACATACTGACCTTGACTTGAGACTTTGACATTTCGAGTTTTCTCTTTTGAATTGCTAGACTTGTTTCCGATTGTTTTACCAAAGGTTGGGGATGATGATTGATTTATTGTGAATGATGTTATTGCAGGTGAAAGCGAGATGAGACAAATGGATTTTTTCAAATATTTGGATGTTTTTGATGTTTTGACATGTTTTGAGGTTGTTTTTGGTATTCTTCAAAGTTTTACAAATGTTTTGATTTTTGAATTTTTCAATGTTTTTGTGTTTTCTGAGATTTTGACCAAGAGACTAACCTAAAGACCTATCCTAGGAGCCTTGGGGGCTGATCAATAGATTAGCCTTGCATATGTTATACACGCAAAGACCACATAGTTCGACTGGCATAGACTCGATTATTTGATGAGATATAAACAAATGGATTGCCAGTTTATTATGACGAACTCCTAGAGGACTAACCTAAGTGTCTCGAGGGATGATCAAAGATCAACCTTGCCTATGTTCAAGGCTCAGAGACCTGTAGTTCGACAAGACAACTCTGTTTTTGACTTTTTGACTTGTTTTGGGATTTTGTTATGTTTTGAATGTTTTTGGATTTTCTTGGTTTTTATGAATGTTTTTGGATTTTCTGATTTTTTTATGTTTTTGGATTTTCTGATTTTCTAATGTTTTTGGATTTTTTTTTTGGATTTTCTGATTTTTTGGATTTTCTAATTTTAGGGAATTCAATAATATACACAGATTTGATTTGACGAGAACATGCCCCCAACGTGATGCAATAGACTACTCTGATAAAGGCAGGACGAACTGACCTTGAGGATGGGCTGAGTAGTACTAGGAGGGATCATGACGTGAACACAGGACCAAGCTATGATGCAGATGTCAAATGGATGGGTGATAGATGGAGATATGGAATGCGATGGAAGATGCATGTGTAATGGATGGATGATGTAGAATAAGCCATGAAGATCCTAGTGGATGGAAAGTGCTTATTTACACAAGGTGCCTGTTTACTAGGTTTTCACCAAGGTACTTGCCCAAAGTGCCACCGAAGTGGTTTTCACTAGAGGACAATTTTCTCTTTACTGTTTTTGATTCTTTTTCTAATTTTTTGGATTTTGTTATTGTCACCAACACACCTATTTTCCAGGTTTTCATCAGGGTGACCATTTTTCAGGACTTTTCCTTTTTTCTTTTTTTTTGGTTCTATACCTTGAAAGATTAGGCATAAAACTTTTTGAGATGGGAGTTGTTCATGGGCTCCTACAAAGGCTCGCCTTCCAGTGTTGACAACTGATATGCCCCTAACTTGTAATTTGTTGTGATGATGAATGGTCCCAACCAGTTGGGTTCAAACTTGCCTTTGTTGTTTGGGTTTGGGATGTTCTTCTGATTTTCTTTTAGCACAAGTTCTCTGACTTGAAAGGTCTTGCTTATAATTTTCTTGTTATAGCTCCTCTTGATTTTGTTATGATAGACTTGCAAATGATTTAAAGCATCTATACACTGCTCATCTTGTAGCTCTAGCTCATTCAGTCTTGATACTCAATATTCTTCATCCGTGATGAGGTTTTTTAGTGATATTCTTAGTGACAGGAGCTCGATCTCTATGGGAAATATGACTTCTGATCCGTAGACCAGGGAGAAGGGGGTGGCACCTATTGGTGTGCAGATGCTAGTTTGATACGCCTAGAGGGTGGGATTTAGCTGTAGATGCTAGTCATGACCTGCGTCATTGATTGTCTTTTTGAGGATTTTCAAAATGGTTTTATTGGTGGCTTATGCTTGGCCATTGCCTTCGAGATAGTATGGAGTGGAAAAGCGATGTTGGATTTTGAATTTATCGAATAGGTCATGGAAATCCTAATTTTTGAATGGTGTCCCATTATCTGAGATAATAGCTTGGGGAACACTGTAACGGCATATTAAGTAGTTCAGGATGAACTTTGAAATCTTCTTTCTAGTTATGTATGTCATGGGGATGGCTTCCACCCACTTTGTAAAGTACTCACTGGCGGTTATGATGAATTTGTGACCATTGGATGAGGTGGGAGTTATCTTTCCAATGAGATCAAGTCCCCACTACAAAAAGGGCCATGGTGTGATGATGGGATGGAGTTCTTGAGCTGGAGCATGGATGAGGTCCCCATGCTATTGAAATTGTAGGCACCTTTCAACATAGTCATGTTCTTCTCTTTCCATTGTAGGCCAATAATACCCCATCCTCAGCAATTTTGTGGCCAAGGTCATTCCATTCGAGTGTGAACCACAAATACTGTTATGCACCTCATTTAAGGCAGTCAATGCCTCCTCAACATTTAGGCAGTGTAATAAGGTTCCTTTTATGCTCCTACAATAAAGGGTGTTTCCTAGGATGATGAACTAGGATGCTTTCTTGACAAAGGTTCTTTTTAGGCTTGAGGGTAGGTCAACGGGTAGGACCCCTATTCGTAGGTAGGTATAAATATCATGGTACCAAGGATCACTAGGACCAATGACTTCACACACAAATTCTTACTCTGGTACCTCGAATACAAGAACGAGAAGTTGCTCTACCAAGAATTCATGTTTTGGGACGTTGCGAGGGATGTCTAGTAGGGATTCAATTGTTTCCATGGCATCTACTGCTCTGTTGTTTTCTCTGGGAATCTGCTTAAATGTGATATCAATGAATGATTCTTTGAGGCTCTCTACCAAATTTTTGTATGGAGTTAGCTTATCATCCTTTGTTTGGTACTCTTCATTCACTTGATTTATTATTAGCTGGGAGTCTCCATATACTTTGAGGGTCATGATGTTGCCACTACACTACTATTCTGAGACCTATGGTTAAAGCCTCATAATCCACAATTTTGTTAGTGCAGGGAAATGCCAATTTGTAGGATCTAGGTATATAGTCCCCTTGTGGGGTGATGAAGAAAACACCATCTCTTGATCCATGCTATGTGTAGGAACCATCAAAGTAGAGTTTCCAATGGTCGGCTATGCTGAGATTGAAGATGGATTCATCCAAAAACTCTAGTATGAGTGGATTCTCTGAATAGATTAGTGCTTTTGCAAGTTGATCTGTGATAACTTAACCTTTGATTTCCTTTCACTCCACATATTCAATATCATACTCTGATAGTATCATGACCCATCTAGCCATCCTTCCTGTGAGCATTTTTTCATAGTAGGTACTCGAGGGGGTCAATTTTGGTGATGAGTTTCATTTTGTGTGCCAACATGTAATGTCTAAATTTCTGTGAAGCAAACACTACTGCTAGACATTCTTTTTCAATGAATGAGTAGTTTAACTCATGCCCAACCATTCTTCTATTGATATAGTAGATGGCCCTCTCTATCCCATTTTCATCTTGTTGAGCTAGGAGAGCTCCAAGGGCTATTGATGTTGCTGACACATAGAGGATCAATGGCTTTCTTGGGATTGGTGGCATGAGGACTGGCGGTGTGAGCATATATTCTTTGATTTTGTTGAAGGCTTCCTCACACTTTTCATCCCACTTGTATGCTACTCCCTTGTGAAGTAGGTGAGAATATGGGTTTTGTTTATCTGCCAGTTGTGCTATGAATCTGTGGATAGATTGAAGCCTACCTTGGAGACCTCTTAATTTTTTTAATGTTTTGGGAGCCTCCATCTCTAGGATTGCTTTCACTTTTCTTGGATCTATTTCAATACCCCTCATTGATACTATGTATCCTAGTAGCTTTCCTGATTATACACCAAAGATGCACTTTTTTGGGTTCAGTCTAACTTTATATTCCTCCAACCTATCAAAAATAGCACTCAAGGTTGCTATGTGATCTTTCCTCTTTTTGGATTCTGCTAGTATGTAATCAATGTAATATTCAACAGTCTTGTGGATCATGTCATGGAAGATTAGTGTCATGGCTCTTTGGTAGATGGCCCCAACATTCTTCAATCTAAATGGCATCATATTCCAGCAGTAATTCCCCCATGGACAAGTGAAGTCTATTTTGTGTTGGTCTTCTTTGGCAATCATTATTTGGTTGTACCCAGAGAAACTGTCCATTAGAGAAAGCAATTTGTGTCCCGTTTTCATGTCTACAATCATTTCAATATTAGGCAACGAGAACTCATCTTTTATACATGCTTTGTTTAGGTCTCTGAAATCTGTACAAATTCATATTCCTCCATTAGGTTTTGAAACAGGAAATAGATTTGACACCCATTCTGGGTAGTTGATTGGTCATATAAATCCTTCATCAAGTAGCTTCTTCAATTCCATTTTGACTACTAGGGTGATCTAAGGATGCATTTTCCTGAGCTTTTGTCTGATAGGTTTCGCTTCAGGATATACTGCTAGATGATGAACTACAATCTACGGATCGAGTTCGAGCATGTCAGCATAACTCCATGTAAAATTGACCTTTCTTTCCCTTAGAAAAGAAACTAGGAGTTCTTGTTTCTTCGTCATTAGCGATTCAACATAGAATGTGATGTGTGGAGTTTCTTCTGTTCCCAGGTTGACTAGGTTGCACTTTTCTGCCAAAATTGTTGATTTTTCTCGATGTAGAGCACTAAGAGGAAGATTGAATCCCCAATCCTTAGGAACCTTAGAGAGGTTTTCACTGTTGGATGTGTCCTTTCTTTTTACTATTTTTGGGTCAGAGAGTGCCACAGT
Source organism: Sequoia sempervirens (assembly GCA_007258455.2). Taxonomy (NCBI): domain Eukaryota; kingdom Viridiplantae; phylum Streptophyta; class Pinopsida; order Cupressales; family Cupressaceae; genus Sequoia; species Sequoia sempervirens. The sequence goes on from VDFB02382095.1 coordinate 7,742, forward strand.
GTGGTTTTCACTCAAGGACTTAGAGATTATTCTCAGTTTTTCACTTTTGTGACTAAGGGATTCAATGGTTTCCCCATAGTATGCATGTGTGTCCAGCTTGATGATGAATCCTGCTTTATGATACCCACATGGAATATTATCTCACATTCCCATGAATTCTGAAAGTGCCTCATCATTTTTGAATGTGTCAAGAATTGGCAGTCCTTGTTGGTCATAATTGATGAGTTGTGGGTAGACTAGACGGATTTCATGGTTTTGGTTTTCAGACTCATAGGATAGGGTGCTAATCATAAGGAGTGAGGAATTCTCAAAAAGAATTGGTAGGTCAGTTATGGCATTTTCCTCATCATCGCTACTACTACAGACATCAGTTATATCAAATGTAAAATTGTCTATGACTCGGTTGGTAGATACAGGTAAGTGAAGTTCAGCTGGTGTTGGTTCACAGGGAGGGCTGACTGCCTTAATTGGGGGACCTCATCCACATATGGTTATACTCAGAGGGGTACATCCAAGGCCAAGATTTCTCATTCGCATCTCCAGAATGATGGGTATTAGAATCACATTATCATTTTGCCCCAATTTCTGGTTTTTGTCATAGCCCATTGCGAGAATCATTTGCAAACCTTTGCTATTGTTATCCATTGGTAGATTGGTTGTTGGTCTATTTTCTTGGTATAGGATATGGGATAGGTCCTCCTCTATTAATTCTCAACCAAGATTTCCCCAACTTCTGAAGTTGGAATATCCTGCAGTGGATGTTTGGGATGTGGAGGCTTCATTTGATTGTTGTCGTCCTCGTAATCTGGGAGATTGTGGTAACTCTCCTACCACAAAAGCATTTTTGGGAATTGTATAGTTTCTGCAGCCATTGTCCTCAATGATGAATTTGATATCATAGATGGTTGTCATGGTGGGAGTGGCAGGTGTCTCTGTCATAGAAGTGGAAGTAAGAGTGGTTGGATCAATGTATGGTGTTGATGGACCTTCATCATTTTTAGGTACTTGAGGAATTTTGTAGTATTTTGCCTCTAGGTTCTTACAGTAGGAGAATGGTTCAGGATCTCCATAGATGGTGACCTCTTTTCCTTCATATGTGAATTTGACACATTGATGGAAGATTGATGCTATTGCTTGCATTTCATGAATCCATGGACATCCTAGGAGAATGTTATAAGGCAAGTCGAGGTCCAGGACCTGACAAGTGGTTTCCATGATAGTTGGCCCTACTTGAATAGGGATTTGGATTGTGCCTTGGGATATTCTTTCTTGATCATCATATGCTCTAATTGTAATACCTTTTCCTTTGTCGATGGAATCCTCTGAGATTGTCAGGTTCTTAATGAGCTTGAGGGAACAAATGTTCAAACCTGCACCTCCATCCACCAATACTAGCTTGACTCTATTTTTATACACTAGGACCTCTAAATGGAGTGCATGGTTGTGAGATGGTTGAGCGGGAAAGTCCTAGTTGGAGAATGTAAGGAGATTCAGAGTAATGATCTTTCTGACCATAGCTTGGAATTTTTTCGCATCAAGATCTACGAGGATGGTTGATGAAGCCAATGCTTCCTCAAGGATTTTCTTGTGGGCAGATGAAATTTTTAGCAACTCCATGATGGAGATTTGTGATAGGGTTCTTTTCAATTGATCAAGGACATTGTAATCACTAGGAACAGATCTTGGGTTAGGTTTCAATGCTTTGTTTGGCTGAGATGACCCTGCAATGGTAATTTTTCGCCTCTTGTGGTGACTCCAGAATTGGTATGGGCTCCTTTAATGGTGATATTAGCACAATAATCATCTAGGGATGCAATGACATGGTCGTACACATGGTTTACATTCTTGAACGTTCCTTTTCCCTTATCAGTGTTAATGTTCCCTTTATTGTTATGGTTAGGCATCATTTTCATGTATATCTTAAGGTTCTGATTTCCTACTAGTTGCTCCACATTTATGATTTTTTTATCAATGAGGTCTTGGATTAGGTTTTTCAACCTCATGCAACTATTAGTGGTGTGCCCTTTGATTTTGTGAAAGTCACAAAGCTAATTTTCATTTTACCAAGGTGGTTTGACATCTGGTTCTTGGTAATTCTCATAGGTAGGAGCCTTGATGAGGTTTTTGTTTATTAATTTCTTCATGATGACCTTGAGTGGCTCCCCAAGGGTAGTGTACTTCTACTTGGGGAAGTTTTTGTTTCACTGGGGTGGCCCCCTTTGATCATTGACATTGTTGATTGCTTGATTATTCGGTTGTTGTGTCATTGTGTTAGCTTGATGATTGTTTTGATGGTGGTTTTGGGGTTGTTGTTGGGGTGCGGGCATTTTTTTCTGAGGGGCACTGATGACAACTTTGGTGTCGACTATGCCATCATTGGTAATATTTTTGTTCCTTGCCCATGTGCAAGGTTTTCCATTGTAATTGGTGCATGGTTGATTGCTCTATTGTTCAAGATATGCAAGTGATCCTCCTTGTGAAATAAGGGCTCGCTCAATGTTGAGTGCCTTAGAGATCAATTGGTCATATGTTTTGTGATTCCTTGCACTTAGAGATGGAAATCCAAGGTTCCCTCAAGATTGGATATGATAGTGCACACTTTTTTTTCCTTAGGCATGACCCATTTACTTCGATTGGCCTTGGATCACCATCGTTGTAAGAAAGAAGCAAATGATTCATTCTTACCTTGTTTCAGAGCTGAGAGTTCCTCTAGACTAACATCCATACTGATATTGAATGCATTGTTTTTGATGAATGCGTCTATGATTTCTTGGAATGTCTTGATGCCAAGAGGAAGGCAAGAGAACCACTCCATGGCTTGGCCAGCCAAACTTTTAGGAAACAACCGCATTAGATAAGTATTGTCATATGTGACTTCCATGCAATGAACCTAGAATTCCCTAATGTGATCTTCATGGTTTCTCATCCCATGGTATTTATCAAATTTGGGGATCTCAAATCCCTTTGGGAACAGTTTCATTACAAGGCTCCTATCAAATGGATAGGGAAACAAGTTGTTGGGTGTTTTGGTGGTTTTCCCTTATTGAAGGTCAAGCACTTGTTGCAAGAGAAACTTGATTTGTGCTGTCATATTATTTTGCAGATTAGGGGGTGGGATGAAATTTTTTTGAGGTGGTTCAATTTTTGGTGGGATGGGTGGATTGGTTGGCATATTGATAGATGATGCTTTCACATTTTGTTGAGTCAAGTATGCTTTCCATTGTTGTTGTATCAACAACACTTTTCGTTGGTCTTGTTGTTTTTGCGCTAATAGTGCTCATTGTTGAGCTTGATGTTGTTGTTGCACCAATAATGCTTGTTGTTGGGTGGCCAGTTGTGTTGCTTCTTGTTATTCTTGGTATTGCTTCAACGCTTGTTGATATGCTTAGTGTTGGGCTGCTTGTTGTTGTGCAAGATATTGTGCTTGTTTCTATGCTTGTTGAGCTTGGTATTGGGCTTGAGCTTGTGCTTGTTGAGCTTGGTATTGGGCTTGTACCTGAGTTTGAGCTTGTGCTTGGGCTTGGGCCTATTGAGCTTGGTACCAGGCTTGAGCTTGTGCTTGTGCTTGTGCTTGGGCTTGTACTTGGGCTTGGGCCTATGCTTGGACAATTTTTTGTTGTTGTAATAGGGCTTGGGCTTGAGCAACTTTCTGCACTTGTTCTTGTTGTTCTTGTTGTGCGTCTTGAGTAGCTTGCACTGCTTGGGTGGCTTGTTGAGTAGTTAGATGTGCAGATAGTCAGTTTTGGATTTGTTGGAGTGCCTTCTGATAAGCAGCCCACTGAGCGACTTGCAATGAAATATTGTATTAGCTTGATATGTTTGAGTTTGGTGGTGGTGGTGGTGCAGGTGGATTTTGAATGGTGCTTGTTGTGGTGATGAGAGGCACTGTCATATTGATGAGTTGGTTTTGAGTGGTGGATGGTGCGATCGATATGCTTGGTCCTTGTCAGACCATGTTTTGAGATGTTTGGGGGATGGTTGATGATGAGGTTATTTCTTGTGTGGTTTCCATCCATTGTGATATCAATGGAAAGATTTGGGGATTTGATGTAATGCTTTGATTGATGTTCAGGATGGTTTGATTTTGTTGATTGATGTTTGGTAGAGGGGGAAGCCCTAAACTAAGAGGTGGTGTGGATATTGATGGTAATGGTGGAAGTGGTGGAAATGTGAGTGGCATACTCCCTTGGGGGAATGATGAAGATGTAGTGTCAAAGATTCCCCCTGATCCAAATAAATCACTTTCTCCTTGTGAGGTTGTGGAGAGAGAATTTTGCGGTGTTGCACAGAAGAATGATGATGATGGGTCATTGGGATCATGAAAAGTGAGGGGAACGTATGTATGTAATGTATTTTTGGGTACGATTTTCCCCAAGATGGTGTTTGCATCCAAATCTTGATTGTTTACAAGAGGATGTGTTTGCAATGCATTGAGAAATGCACTTCCCTTGTTAACAATGGTTTGAGTTGGAGCAATGGATGATGTAATTTGGGGGATGTCTGGGGTGATGTTTTGGAATGGAGGTGTAGATGAAATGGGGATGGTGGATGAGATTGGGGGTATGATCCCAAAAGATGGTTCCACAGTAGTGATCACATCGAAATCAGAAGGGAATTTAGCCCCTTTCTTTGCTAATTCAAGCATATATAATGAAGGATTGAGTCTCGTCATGATGTTGATAATCTTATGATTTTACAGATTTTGAACCATTTCAGTGATTTCCTCAAGTGAAATTCCAAAGGGATTATTGGTAAGATCCTCCACTTGAACACCTTCCTCTTGTTGATTTTGTGATGATGAAGGAAATTTAGTTAAAGGATTGGTCGATCCAACAAGATTTATTTCATAATTTTTTTGGCTTAAGTCGCTTGAAGTGGATGTTTTTTTGTTGGCTTCCATGTTCCTCTTGTGTTGCAATCTAGTTTGCACCATAAAATAGGGATCAATTTTCAAGAATGTAGGAGATGAATCTCTAATTCTTTGGACTAATCTAACTTTAAGTACAAAAGAGACAATTTAGGATGTTTTAAGGATCAAAAGTATGATGGTGAAAATGAAGGATGGATGATATGGATGATTAGGACTCTTGAGAAATCTTGAAGGATATGTTAAACTTTAGGACTTGGATTTGATGTTTGATTTGAATTGGGATTAGATTTGACTTGATTTGGATTTGGATTGTGAAATCATAAACTCTAAGAGGTTGGATGTTGTCCTAGAGTGAATTTTTCCTAAAGATGCTAATTTGACTAAGTGTGAGAAGAAGGATTAATCTAAACACACCTAACCAAACAAGATGATTTTTGATTTGTTTCAAATGATTTGTGCAAAGTGTAACATGGAGGATTTTTCGAAGATTTTCAAGAGTTGATGATGAGATGATTTTGGTTTTTTGATGTTCAAAGATAGATGAAGGTTTGATTTTGATCCTATGTTTACCTAAAAAGACACTTGCTTACTAGACCTCGGTTTTGAAGAACATGCTTTTCTCTAGACAAGGTGTGAAAATTCCCGAAAAAGATTTGGATTTTGTTGAAAAAAGAACTCATACAAATTTGGGTTGTTTCTTGAAGCTTTCCTGTAGAATTTAAAAAGTAGTCTTTGTTTGAATTCGTATAGCGTTGAGAGATGATTTTGGTGATATTTTGGACTAAGAGCTTTTACCTTTGGTTTCTTGATCTTGATCTTGCATGAAATCATTTGGGACACATGTGTTGGATTCAGTTTGTCTTTATTTTTTGCTTAATGACTCCATTTTACCACAAACACTTCTTGATTAGGTTTTGAAACTAGATATATAATGTTTTAAATTTTTTTCATCCCACAAAGTGTATCATGTGGAAATTGAGAAAATCAAAGCAAGAGTTACCTAATATTTACTTTAGTAGTAGCAAATTGAGATAAAATTCAAGTGCCTAGAAACCTTTAAGGATATGAATCCCAAGGGCAAGCAACAACATGTGAATTTGTTTAAGGATATTTTCTTCTCCTAAAGCGTTTAAGATTTGATGCTCATGTTAAATGTTTGTTTTCCAATGTTTTTGATCAAGCAATGTGTTATGTAACCAAGAACAAGTACAACCCTATGGCTATGAAAGATTGTATTTTTTGACTCCCCACTTGGACAAGTCCAGCTACACTTATTTTTAGTAAATGGTTAGATGCTTGACCCCACTAGCTCCCCTCCACGACACTCACTTATATGGGGCATCCAAGCATCAATACCCATGAAACTCCCATGGAATACTTTCCATTTCTATTAAAACCATAAAAGTGTGGGGCGGCTTCAAAACGACCATTCTTGCACCAACAAATAGATAGGGATTTTGGCCTTTCTACAACAAGGGTTTTAATTCAAATTTTTTGTTTCTAGGGGTTGATCCATCGAGGCGAGAGACCAATGTTTCCCTTCTCATCGGAACCAACCGCGTGATACTAGACTTTGTTCCATTACCCACTTTTATATCCTGGTTGGAAATACTCTTGGCTTTAGAGTGTTACCGATTGAGTTGTTCCCTTGGGTGAGTACTTTTTCCCCAAGGTAGGCCCTCTAAGATAAACAAAATTGAGCAAACATATCTGTAACTCGATCAATCTTTGTTGAAAAACAAAGAGAGACTACACGTGATAGGTTTGACTCACACTCACAAGATGTGTTCAATTTTACTTCCCAAAATGAAGTGTAGAGGCAATTACTCTATCCCAACCTAAGACCATAAAAAATCCTTTTGATTCTCAAGATCACCATGAGGCATGAGAGAAGCGCATACGTCTTTTCAATGGTGTTAGTTTGAGTAAGAAATCATAAAATAAAGTAGCACATGCTCATTTTAAGACCCACAAAGCAATAATGACTTATTTTTAAGCACCAAAGGAAATGTGAAGATTACCTTGTTCAATTGTTAAATTCGAAAACCAACTCTAGTAAGTTTGTGTCCTAAAGTTCATTTTAAGCCTTTTTGTAACAAGAAATTGAAGTGTTCATTTTAGAGCCCAAAAGGAAACTAGTATTTCTTAAGCATGAAAGATAACAATTTTTCTTTAAGAGAAATAGTGAGTTCTCTAAGAGTGTTAAACAAATAGTAAAGTATTCCAAAACACTTGGTATCATGCAAGAATGATTTCATTATAATACCTTCCCTCTTCACCTTTGATCAAGCCCACCTACAAGACAACTAGTCAAGTCTGCAAAAATAGAGGTCAGGAAATCAAAGGACAATCCAAATGATTAGAATTTGAAAAAAAGCATGTGTCTTAAAAATATTTTTCACTTTTTACTTCCCTTCAGCAATGGAACTCACAAAGGCATTGCAGTTTAAAATATTTAGTAGTGTTATATAGCACCGCTTATCATTTAGCATCGTTTTATAACAGGGATAGAGAGCATGAAGGTGTCACTATTTCAACCAGTGGTGGAGTTTTGAATTTGAAAATATTTTAGCATGTGAAAAAGACTCAGCGGCATCATTTGAGATTTTGAATTCTGGGCAAGAAATATAGAGCATCAGAGTTTGGAATTTGTAGCGGTGTGATATAGCGACGATGGAGTCCTAGCGGTTCTAAACTGCGATGTTGGTCTGCTAGCGGTGGAGTTCCCTATAGAGACATAAAACAACAAAAAAAGCATAGAATTTGGTGAAAAAACGTGATTAGAACTTATGGTTTTCCCTCCTAGTGCCAAAATGTGAACCAAGATTCCAAACCTGCATGAACACAAAAAAAAAACATCATATTAGATCAAATGCAAGTTAGGATCACAATTCACCAAGAAATCCATTTGAATTGTAAAGGAAGAGGAATGAAATGAAGAACATAAACAAGCATAAACCATAGATATTAAATCCTATTCAAATGCAAAGCAAACTCTTAATCTCTTGGGGGAGTTGGTGCCAATTTGATGTGGAAATTGGCCCTTTCCCAACTCCTATACAAGCTTTGATGATTTTGATGAGGATGTGATCCACTTTGTTGAAGATTGAAGTATACTCCAAGATAAAAATCTGCATAACCTAGCTAAGATTGGATAAAAATGGATGAGAATTGCTATGGATTTGAGTATAATAACTTTGCTCAAATTGTGGATGATAAAATGAGGAATGAAGCCTCCTATTTATAGAATGACAAGTTGGAGAAATTCTCAAAATGAAGCAATGTGGGACTAACATTCAACCAATGGTAAGGTGCCACTTGTCAAGAGATGGATGGATGAAGGATGTGCACATTTTGATGAATGTTTCCATAAATGCAATTAGGTGATATTTGAAATTAGTGAAATGACACGTAAGAGGGAAAAGGAATGTCTTAAATGCCACTTCGCTCAAGGAAAAATGACTTATTAGGTGAAGTAAATGTCTTGTTGGAAGGACAAAGTCCACTTGGATTTGAATTCAAATTTGAGAGAATATTCCTCCATTATGCCATGTTGAGAGAAAATAGGGATTTAATAAATGGATTAAATCTATTTTCATGTGCAAGTGGCAAAATCTAGAGGATGGGACATGAATTAGAATTAAATTAACCAAGGGTTAATTAATTTAATAGGAGATTAGATGATGTGACAAATTTGACTTAGATTTATAGGTTGATTTAAATCAAATATGAGAAGAATATGATAAAAGGATTAATTTAATAAGGGTTTTTTATTTATTTAATTAAAGGAGCTGAAGTTAGATTAAATAAAATAAGGTTTTAATTTATTTAATTTAATGAGATAGACTTTAGGGATTTAATCAAATAAGATTGATTATTTCATTAAATAGGGATAATTAGATCAGACTGGTTGATTTAATTAAATGACTTAATCAGATAAATTATTTATTTAATTAAGAGAGGAAGATTGATGAATTTAATCAAATAAGGGTATTCGATTAAATAGTTAGACTGAGGGATGATTTAGGATGAAATGGTGTTAGTAGTCGGGATCAGATGTGCAATGTCAATCAATACATTTTGCATGTCTACAGAGATATTCAATGATGAGGGGATATATGGTTGCAAGTGTTTGTTGCCCTAATGCACATCATATAAATGGAATAGATAAGAATGAAAGGGATGATCAAGGTGATGATGCTTTTGATGCCTTATTTTGTTCACCTTCACAACATATTAATCTTGAATAGATTCAAGATGGACTTCAACAATGTTTAAATAATGATGATCAGGTGTTGTTGGTTCAAAGATTGTCCAACATGAAGAGACATGAGGGGGAATCACCATATGAATTATTAGTAAGGTTCTTGGATTCCTTGTTAGAAATTCCTAAAAGGTTACGACTTGAATATTTAGTATGTATTGACCTATTCTATAACATTTATGAGTCAGGGCTTAGTACTTTTCTCGAGGAATTGAAACCTCAGGATTTTGATCAAATAGTTGGTTGGATCAAAATTGTCGAGGAGGCTAAGTATGACTATATACAAAGAATGAGGTCTCAAAATGATAGGGGTGCTCATCTTATTTTCAAAGATCAAGGATTTATCCAAGAAATGGATAAAGATGTTTCATAAGATAAATATTTGTCCAGTAGTGTGGATGATGATATTGTCATACTTACAAGAACTACTGATATATCTTTGAAGGTTAACCAAGATGATGAATATGAAAATTATGATTTCTCTCTTGAGGAATATGAATCTTTTTGTGGGGATGACCTGAAGGAATCCTACATGCCCAAATAATGTAGCAATATCAACACTCATAAGGTTTTTCCCTCACTAGTAGATGAACATATTGCATGTAATGGATTTTTGAAATGAAATTCAGTTGTATCAAAATTGGAATGCCCTGGCAATATAGTAGATGATGAATTTCAAGATAAGAATGTCTATATTCAGGGTCTTGAGCTCGAGTCTACTATTAAAAATGATGGGATTTGGGATGCTAGCTAGTAGGGTTATGAATGCTTGTATGAAATAGAAATAGAATGTAAAAGTTTCATAGCAGAGATGGACATGATAGTTTTTAAAGAGGAATGTGTTGAAGAAACTTGCTCGCTAAAAATTAGAAATGTTCAAGTTGCAGTGAGTCCTACACATGTGATCCAACAAACCTATCCACTGATGGATGCATTTGAATACCTTACTGTTGATCATATCAATCTAGAGTTACTTGACCCATCCTTTGAAACATTATTTTTCAAATTGAGAAATGATTGGAAGGAAGGATTGGAGTATGTCAATGAACCTGAAACATGAGTATTTTTTGGTGCCTGGGATGGTATGGACAGTTCTTTTTATGGGAATGACCCTAATTTGAATAAAATAAAAAATGCTATGGGGACTAATGAATCAATTTCCCAAGGAAGTGGAGCATATGGCAACATAACTGGCTTATACTACTCTAATGAATGTGAGCACCAATTTGAACAAAAGCATGTGTATGAACATTTCTTGTTCATCACACAAAGCGAATGTGTTCTTGATGTGGGACAAAAGCTAGATGGTAATGACCTTGGAAAAATAGAAATGAAATTGCAGTATCACTTCAAAGGGTTATAATGAATGCCCCTGGATGGGAATCCTAAAAGAAGTGTATATGAGGGTTTCCATTTTAACAAACAAAATGAATTTGATATTAGCTTCTATAAGGATAGTTCAATCAAATGGATTATGAATGTTTGACATTCCTTGTTCAGTTGGATGGGTATTTAATGGAATATAATTGTAAGTTGAGTCAGGTAAAATGGTACAGTGATCATGTATTTGGGTATGTGCAGGATCATCATGGAAAAAATAGGCCCTTAAGTGGCAAAAAAATTAGAAAAATCAGAGTTAGGCAACTTGACGTAAAAATTTGAATAAGTTATCTATATTATTTCAAAAATATGTAAGAATAGAATATGTAGAAAATTGAATGTAGTTTCTAAACTACTACTTATTTTAAAAAAATAAAAATCTATTTGGTGAAAATTTGAAATTTCAATGCAAGAGTACTTAAATTTCGGGAAAAAAAGAAGTAGGTGTGTGTCTGACCACCCTAACCACAATAAAATGATAATATTTTTTGATAAGATTTCAGATATAAGTAGAGGACTCATGTCCTAATGTGATACATATTTTTTGTAATTTTTTCCAAGTCAATAATTAATTATGAATTTTTTTATTATAAATTTTAAAAAAAAAAAATCGTATGTCACCACCTTAACTTGGTCAAAACTTCATGATTTTTTTTTTTAATCCTATAATATGTGAAGCATAGAATGTGACGCATGTTTTAGATTCAAAAAATGTGAAACTGTTTGAAAGCTATAGAAGTTTTTCAATCACCCTATCAATCAAGACTTTAGTCATAATTCAAATAGACAATGAATAATAGTTATGTATTAAATTCAAAGTAAAGCATAATTTATATTGTGGAAAGGTGAGAATCTCCTTTAAAAACCTTTTTTGTTTCATCAATTTTGGGTAAGAAAAAGTCATCAACCACATACCCTACAGATACCCATCATATCACCACTTTCTCATCATGATCTTGCACATACCCATTTCAGTTAATACTTGACTGTAGTTCACAAGTGGACGTGAATGCAAGTAATAATAATAAGTTCAGACACATGTCCATAATGGTTGATTGCAGTGGCTACAACATGATCGATAGGTGGGAAATTCATGATAGTATTTTCAGCCTTAGGATGGTATAGACAATCGAAAACAAGGTTTTTGAAAGGAGCAAGTACCATTTCTAAGGTTGGGGGCCTAGGGCCACCAAGTAAAGTTGAAGCCTGGTAAAGTTGCAGAGTGGAAGTTCAAAACTTGCACATCATAGGAGGCTTCAAGAATGATGGAGATTGGATATCTTGGTATGGTCTTGTAACTAATGTAAATATTGTATATATGTTGTTCACTTTGGTTTGGTTTTCCTGCCTAGTTCAAGCAGGTCCTGGTTTTTTGGTCCTCTGTGCTTGGTCTACTCAACCTGAGATTTTGATATCTCGCCATCCCTATGAAAGGTATGCATCCTCATTCAGAACCACTGATGGAACCCCTAAAAATTTCATGTTCCATCCCAAAATTATACTAAATTTTAGCTAAGTCCATCTTAGGGGCTTGGAGTTTTATTTATCATCATTGTTCTAGGGTTTTAGGCTACCTAAGATCCTTCCTAAATAACCTTCAAGCTTGTGTCCTTTCCAAAGCTCTAATCCATTGTTGACCTTCTATCACCCATCCCTGGTCATGTTAAAACATCTTATGCCATTTAAGCTCATGGAGTAATGGGCCCCTTGTGCCTAGGTCTGAAATGCTTTTATTTATAAGGTGGATCAATTGATCCTATTTGGCCTTCATAATCTTTTGAAATAATATGTTTTAAAATATTTTGAGGCATTTTCATACACTGACCTAGGAAGTCCCCTTTCTCATAACAACTTGTGAGCATGTGCTAAATTATCCCACTTAAGTCTCATCTACCACTTCCAATTATCGCTCATCGTGAATAGCTTTATGAATGCAATTTTTTATCAGTGATGAGTGATGAGTGGTACTTCCTTTGTTTCACATATCATGGATGGCTTTGAGAAATTTTGATTCATGTTAGCGATGCACTATGCTTAAGTTTTCTCTTTGTATCACTACAGGTTTCAGCTATTGCTGATTGCTCTTGAGTTGTGAGTTTTGAATTAGCGATGAGCGATGAGCTTAGGTATTTTTGTATATCTTTTCATCACTCATCACATATAGTTGTGCACTTGTCTTGATCAAATTAGTGATGAGAGATGAGGTCACCAGTCAAAATGAGTTGTCATTGTTTTGAATCAGATTAATGAGTGATATGTTGGTCACCGTTGAGTTCAAAGGATGACGCACGTGGCCTTATTTGGTTCCATCACTATTTTTCATCCATTACTGATATGGTTTAGGATTTGAAACATAAATCATCGACGTGTGATGCAAGGTGAAGATATCTAAAAGGAAAAATGATCCAATGGTCTAAGTTTCATCGTGCCAATGCTCTCATCATTGATTGAGCCCTGGAAGGGTGGGGCAGATATGCAATGTGCGATGGGATGTTTTAGGAAATATTTTCTTCAATACCTACTTCCTGTACTTCACCAATGTAAATAAAAGGCATGGATCAGGGTGGCGATGCATGATAATTATCATATTAAAGATGACTAATGAAGTTAGAGGTAAACATGGTAGCTTTCTGAGATGGTATCACCATTTTTTAGGCAAGTTATACAAGCCAGAAATGATGCTCAAGGATTTCCATTAATAGTGTTTTAAATAAAAAAAGATCGACGGCTGAGATTCAAAAATGATTGACTAAGCTGTCAGCTCGCTCACATGAAGATCTCCTCAATCATTAATTGCTACACACTTTGAATTGTCTACTTAAAGTAGACTACATGTCATTTTACCTCACAATTTGTAGTCTTCATGAATTAAGAAGTGTGAGCCAGAGAGGATGTGTGTGAGCTCTAAGCTGTTAATTGCAAAGGTATTGAAGTGTTTGTCTTGGGTGAGTTTTTTTCATATGATATATGTTTAATTCATGCATTATTTTGTTTGAGAGTTTCATATTTCTAGGATAGTGAGAGTTTTGATTGAGTAATTGTCACTAGGGCTAGTTGGAATTGTCTTGTTTTATGGGTTTTATTTTCTCCAAGCTCAATTCAGGAGCTTAAAATAGTGAGTCTCCTTGCAATCTAGATTTTCTACTCTTTACCCTATGTTTTGAGAGAATGGGTAAGTTAGGTGTGTCTATTCATCCAACTAGGTGGTCCAAGAGGCTTAAGTGTGTTCGAATTTCAAGAGGATATATTTGTGGCTAAGCAAGAAGTTCCTAGGACTTCTACAGCACGAAAGGGTAGGAGAACCTGCCCGTGGTAAAAATAAGAAGACTATTTTCAAGAGCACATATAATTTGAGAAGCATGACTATTTCAAAAGAATTGGTCAAGTTTAAAGGGAAGGAATCTATTGAGCCTGTGAAGAAATCAACAAAGAGAAACAAGTATCATGAGGCCTACCTAGGGAGACACAATTCTCCCATTGAGGTTTCAGATAGCCCTTCAAATGGTGGAGGTGATACTGACCTAGAGTATGACCATTATCTTCTTTCCTTGGTGCCGTATGAATACTCTAACGAGGGAGGAGTGATGGTTCCTCCAGTTTCATCATGAACAAGGAGTGGGTGAGCATACTATGATGTTGATGACTCAGAGTAGCATCCCTACCCTATTTTTGTTTTTGATGACACCATCCCCACTACATCAGGATCATCCTCTTCAGCATAGCTATTTTTTTTGTCTTTAGTGCCGATGTGGAAATCTTTTTGGCTGGTGTAAAGGAGAGGTGTTAGACTCCTTAACTTTGATTGTAATTATGCCTTTTCTGAGTAGTATATAAGTTTTTGCTTTGGCTACTAGTGGAGAATCTTCTTTACTCAACAAGGACAAGGTGCTTTGGCACTACTGAAACAATGAACTACACCTTTTGGAAGGTTGGTTGATTTGCTTCAACAAATTATAAGTTGTCTTTTGCTCTCCCCTATTATGAAATGATTAAGTGTAACCATCTAGGAGGTTTCTAAACTTGAAATGAAATAGGTGTGAAATGAAATGTAATTGTAATTAAGCATGTTGCTTGTTGCTCCCTTATTCTATAAAAGGGATTTCAAGGTTGGTTACATGGGTTCAAGTTTTGAGTCTTAGAATGGTCTAAGTTAGAAAACTAAGCTCATGAAAGAGTAGAATGTAAAGTAATGTACAATTGAATAGTTTAGTATGGAGTCTAGGGTGTAAGTTTGTTCATAATGATCTCAAATAGTTTTATTGTAGTAGCAATTTATAACTGAAAATGCTAGTTCCTAATCATATTCTCTCTTATCTAATTTTCTTCCTTATTATGAATGAAATGGTTAATCATCTTTTCATTTATCTTCATTTATTTTAATTGAATGATTGATTTCATTTCTGTTTCAATTCAAAGAATTGATTAAATGCTAAAGTGAGGTCACTGATTTGTAAGGAAAGAGCATATGATTGATAAGTAGTTATGCTTTAGGCATAGTGAGTTGATTACTGTAATGTGGTATATCAATAGTCCATCAATTACTAGTTCAAATTGTAAAAGTTTTACTGGTTATTATAAACATGACTCCATTACCCAAGGACAAGGCACGGGTCTTTTCATTTGGTTATCCTAAAGATAAATGAGTTAGTTGTTCACATGACCATGGGCTTGAAATGAGAACAAAAATCATCTAAAACACCTTCAATTACAATATACCAATTTGAAGTAGCCTTTTATTCCTTGCAATAGATAGTAATTTGTTTAAAGGTCGGCCAAATATTTAGTGAATGTTGTCTATTTGCATTCATAGGAATCTATATGAGTGTAGACATGTTCTTGATCAAATGAATATCACATGAACATATTTAGGACCACCCTCCTCAGTTTCACAGAGCCTGAAGTGAAGAAGTAAGGGCCTCAGAATCCTTACTTGTGTGTTGGCCAATCCTTACCCTTACTAATAATTGAATTCTGGCAGGTTCATAGGTAAGTGGTAAGATTAAGTTTGGTTCCTAAAAAATAACCAACAAAACCCTCCTAAAACACCACCCATTTAATGAAACCAAGCTTAATAATTGTTTACACATTTCTAAAATGTCTTCCTTTTTTATTTTATATAGTCGATGTCCAACAGTAGGTGAAAAAATAGATTGTACAATAGAAAAATTTGAAAGGACATTGTCATATTTATTTAATTTATTAAAATGGCATCTACGGGTATGTGCAGGATCATCATGGAAAAAATAGGCCCTTAAGTGGTGATAAAATTCAAAAAAATCAGAGTTAGACAACCTGATGTAAAAATTTGAATAAGTTATCTATATTATTTCAAAAATATGTAAGAATAGAATCTATAGCAAATTGGATGTAGTTTCTAAACTAGTAGGTTTTTTTTTTTTTAAAATTCTATTTGAAAATTTTAAATTTCAATGGAAAAATAAGTAAGGTGTCTATCTAACCACCGTAACCACAACAAAATGATAATATTTTTTTATAAGATTTTAGATATAAGTAGAGGACTCATGTCCCGATGTGATGCATATTTTTTTGTAATTTTTTCCCAAGTAAATAATTAATTATGAAAGTTTTATTACAATTTTTTTTAAATAAGAACTCGTATGTCTGGCCACCTTAACTTGGTCAACACTTCATGAAATTCATTTATTTTTTTGAATCCTATAGTATGTGAAGCATAGAATGTGACACATGTTTCAGATTCAAAAAATATGATATTGTTTGAAAGATATAGATGTTTTTCAATCAACCTATCAATCAGGACTTTATTCATAATTTAAATAGAAAATATGAATAATAATAATTTATTAAATTCAAACTAAAGCATAATTTATATTGGTAGAAAGCTAAGAATCTCCTTTTAAAACCTGTTTCATTTCTTCAATTTTGGGTTAAAAAAATGTCGTTAGCCACATACCCATCATATCGCCACTTTTTGGCTCATCATGATCCTGTAGATACCCCTACTTGGCTATTCCTTCCAAGGAGAAGACTCAATAGATAATCGCAAAACTATCTTGAATGATAGCAATTATGTTTTAACAATATTATTTTATCAGCATTGCTAGATTTCCCATGTAATTTTTTGTACCATTCTTTCCCAACTCACCATAAAAATACTCTATTTAAGATGGTGAACTTCTCATAATCATTCACACCAAGAGAATGGAGTTTGCAATGCAAGATGTTCCATGGTCTCTTATTATATGTTCTGCTTTTATGTCTCCTATACTATTTGTCTTCCTAGCCAAGTCTATGAACACTAGGAAAGGAAAAAACCTCCCCCCTGGGAATCTAGGGCTGCCTCTAATAGGCCAAACCTTTGAATTCCTTAGTTCATGCAGATCTAACATAGCCCAAAATATGATGGAACAAAAGTTTGAAAAATATGGACCTATGTTCAAAACATATTTAATGAGTTTTCCCATGATAGTCGTCAATGGCCAAGTAGGTAACTGCTTTCTCTTTCAGAATGACTTCAACATCATAGCTAACAAGAAACACACTTCTCTCAGGAGAAATGTTGGGAAGAATATCCTTCTAGAGCTCAATGGAGAAGATCACAAGTGCATGAGAGGTGCAATCATGCAATTCCTCAAGCTTGAAATCCTTGCAAAAATTTGTGGGTAGAATGAACTCTATTATTAAAAATCATTTTGTTGACTGTTGGGAAGGAAAGGATTGTATTACTGTGTTTCCATTGGGAACTTTGAGAAGGAAAGTCTTCTACTGGTAAGGATTTCATTTCCAACATGGTCTAAGGGATTAAAATGGAAAGGTATTGATAGAGGAAGAGATCATGGATAACATGATCTCTCTCATGTCAGCTAGCCATGAAACAACATGTAACCTCTTAATAAATGTTTTGAGACTCTTGGAACTCAATCCACATATATACCAAAAGGTTTTGGGAGGTGTGGGTATGTGCAGGATCATGATGGGCCAAAAAGTGGCAATATGTAACTGATATGATGGCCCATGTGGCTGACGACTTTTTTTTACCCAAAATTGATGAAACAAAAAGGGTTTTAAAGGAGATTCTCATCTTTCCACCAATATAAATTATGCTTTACTTTGAATTTAATAAATAATTATTATTCATTTTCTATTTGAATTATGACTAAAGTGTTGATTGATAGGCTGATTGAAAAATATCTATAGCTTTCAAATTATCACATTTTTTTAATCAAACATGCATCACATTCTATGCTTCAGATACTATAGGATTAAAAAAAATGAATTTTATGAAGTTTTGACCAAGTTAAGGTGGTCGACATATGAGTTTTATATTTTTAAAATTTGTAATAAAAATTCATAATTAATTATTTACTTGGAAATTTAAAAAAATATGCATCACATCTGGACATGAGTCCTCTACTTATATCTAAAATATTATAAAAAATATTATCATTTTATTATTTAGGTAGGATTTACACCTACTTATTTTTTCCCTGAAATTTAAGTACTACTGCATTGAAATTTCAAAATTTCACCAAATAGATTATTTAAAAAAAAAAACCTAGTAGTTTAAAACTACATTCAATTTGTTATAGATTCTATTCTTACATATTTTTGAAATAATATAGATTACTTATTCAAATTTTTATGTCAAGTTGCCTAACTATAATTTTTCTAAATTTTTTGCCACTTAAGGGCCTATTTTTTCCATGATGATCCTGTGCATACCCATGTGCATCTTTTCTTTTCATTATTAATACTCTCAACATTTTTTATCAGTTCTATGATGCCCACCAAGAGATGTACTAAAGTGGCTCAAATAAATTGTGTATGGGATTGCTTGGATACATTCCATGTTTATTGTAGTGAATCTAATGCAGGAGCATCTAGGTGCACAGACAATCCTACACATCAAAAAATATATTAATTTTAATTTTTGAGTTTTTTCTTGTTTTTTCTTGTTTTTTCATGTAGGAACAATTTAATTAAATCTTCAACTCCTCTAGCATAGTAAGGCTCAATGTTGGGACTATAAAAGAAATCAATTTATTAATTGATTTTGTTATTAGTGGATTTAAAATACTTAAAAATTGTAATTTACCAAAAAATAAAAAACCCACACCCAGCTTGTCAGTGGGAATTTATTATAAATTGTAAATCTATTAAAAAAATTGAATTTGCATTTGTTGAAAAAACGGGGATGCAAGGCATGCAAGAAGTGGAGAGAGTGGGATGAGACGCAGGGAGACAATTTTTGAATTGCAATTGAATGCATATTCCAAGAAGAGAAAAACTCGTGCCAAGAAAGGAGTTAAGGGGAATTCAAAAGGTTTGACTGTGAGAGTGAGATTGCGAGAGCCATACCTAAGATGACCAGTTGCAATAAAAATGGCATAACTTCCTCATATGGAATCAAAATCAAGAATTTCAAAATAATATGAAAAGCTAAGAATGGGTCGCACCAAACCCATAAATCATTTTAGAAGATTTAGAGGAATGAAGGAGCATGGTAAGAAGAAAGTGATGGGTTTATGGCATTGTGGTGATTCTTTCCTATAGAATTGATTTCACTTTAGCCTATGGATTTCTAGTAGCATATTTATTTGTTGTGGCTACAAATTGTATGTGTAAATCAGATTATTGAATTTGAATGAAGAAGATTTGGTTATATTTTCCATTAAGAATTTGTTGCAAATGTTTTCATTTTTTGAGATGAGGTTGTTTGTGGTGTTATGGTTGCTTGGATGGGTTATTTGACAAAACTCCCCATCCTCGACTACATCAAATGGTATTAGAGTCATGTGGGAGCATCCCACTCAAATATAGATGAAAGAAAGCAAGGAAAGGACACAAGGAAAGAATGGAGAAAGAGAAAGGAGATAAAGAATACAAAAAAAATATTTGAAGGAGAGGGAACAGAGGAAATGAAGGTGGGAAGATATGAATTCCCTATTTTATGTGCTAACATTTTTTGCATGCAGGTGAAGAAAAGGATACAGTGGAGTTTCATGTATATGGTGCTGAAAAGGAAGGGATTCTGATGCAAGAGGATAATAAAGAAGGGAAAAATGAATTTGTAGTTGAGAAAGAGGTATTGTTTAAAGATATTGATGTTAATTTGTGTGAAGAAAAGATAAAAGAATATGTTGAAGTAAGTGACTGGAAAGTTGGGGCAGCAATTTATCTTTGGAAAAACATAGATATGTTGAAAAAATGGCACATTTGAGTGCAATGGAGGAGGTAGAAGAAGAGAGTAACAAGATTGTAGCAGATAGTAGAAAAGAAAAAGTTGGGACAGTAGTAGAAAAGCAAGAAGACACATAGGTAAAAGGTTATTTATGTGATATTTGTGAAAATGAGTTTGATGTTATGTTACTTTCGAAGGAATTTAATGAAATTGTGGATATATAAAAGGGTGTAAGGAATAGTATTGGCATAAAAGAAGAAGGTGAAGTTGTAGAGATAGAGAATAGTCAAGTTGAAATGAAGTTTGTTCTTCATGAGGACGTGGAGATGATTCAGAATTTGGGGCGGCAATGTGAAGAAGAATGCATAAAAAATGTCTTAAGTGAAAGAGGTGAGAGAGCAATAGAAAATAAAGAAGAAGATCAATTATTAATGCAGATTACCATAGTTGAAAAGGAGTGGTTTGCATTGACAACGAGTGAAGAAAAATTTAAGGCACTAAAAGATGAGGTAAAATTTGCATCTTGTGAATCTATTGAATTTAATTTGTATGTAAGTGATATGGTTAAAATTGAAGGCTATAAGGATATTGAAAAGGATTTTGCAGCAAGAAAGGGGGAAAACAAAATAGAGGAAGAAGAAAGTGAAGAATGAATAGGTGAAGGGAATTTGTGCAAGGTGAATTTATTGACTTCTATGATTTTGTTAGTGTCAATTTATATATAGAAGTTAAGAATGATAAAGGGAAGTGGGAAGATGAAACTTGGTATAGTAAGATGAATTGCATGAGGGGAAGAAAGAGGGGAAAGATGAAGGGAGAGACAGGAAGTTTGAGAACAAGGAGAAGAAGAAAAATCAAGTAGATAAGGAAGAAAGGTGGATGATGAACAAACACAAGATATTAAAATGTTCATGAGTTTTCACTCATGAAATATTTCATTTACCCAGGTTGTTTGATGCAAGAGCATCCAGGTGCACAGACAATCCTACACATCATAAAATAGATAATTATTTTTAATTTTTGAGTTTTGTCTTGATTTTTCTTCTAGGCACAATTTAATTAAATCTTCAACTCCCCCAACACACTAAGGTTTGATGAACTGGGATTGTAAAAGAAAATCAATTTATTAATTGATTCAGTTATTATTGGATTTGAAATACTTGAAAATTGTAATTTTTCAAAAAAGAAAAATCCCACACCCATCTTGTGAGTGGGCATTTATTGTAAATAGTAACTCTATTAAAAAAATTGAATTTACATTTGTTGAAAAAAAGGGGATGCAGGGCATGTAAGAAGTGGAGAGAGTGGGTTGAGAGGCAGGAAGATAATTTTTGAATTTCAATTGAATGCATATTCGAAGAAGAGAAAAACCCATGCCAAGAAAGGAGTTAAGGGGAATTTAGAAGGTTTGACTGTGAGAGAGAGATTGCCAGTCGTACCTCAAAGGACTAGTTTCAGTAAAAATGGCATAACTTTATCATACGTGATCAAAATTGAGAATTTCAAAATGATCCAAAAGGTTGAGAACAAGGGGCACCAAACCCAAAAATCATTTTAGAAGATTCTTGCTTGTAGAATTGATTTCTGTTTAGCCTAGGGATTGCTAGTAGCATATTTTTTTGTTGTGGCTACAAATTTTATGTAAAAATTAGATTATTCAATTTGAATGAAAAAGATTTGGTTATATTTTCTATTAAGAATTTGTTGCAAATATTTTCATTTTTTGAGAGGAGGTTGTTTGTGGTGTTATGGTTGCTTGGATGGGTTGTTTGACGAAACCCCCCATCCTCGACTACATCAAAATCTCACCCATCCCCTAAACCAATTGTTTGAGACACTTTAGTTGATGTTAATTTTTAGGTTAAATAACAATGTTCAAAGAAATTACCAAACTATATTTTGTTAGTTATTTGAGACACTTTAGTCAATGTTAATTTTTCATGTTAAACAACACTGTTCATAGAAATTACCAAACTAATTTTAGTTATTTTATATTGATTTTGTAATTATTTTGTATGTTCCTTAATTTTTTCAGAAAGTTTATAGTGGAGAGGATCTGGTAGTTGAGCACCCTAACTTCACGCTTGTCAAAATATTATGTGGACATTTCAAAAAATTCCTAGTTTTTAATAGCAGCTTGCTTGGCAACACCCCTGTTTATTATGTTTCCCAATTTTTATATTTATTATTAAATTTTTTTTTATTTTTTTTAACTTTTATATATTTTTTTTCATTATTATATTGATTGAAAAATGTAAATAAAAAGTATTTATATATAATGATTTAAAATAAATATTATTTTACCAAAGTGATATTTATGACTTATGTAATATGCATATATATTATAAATTTTAAAGAAGAAATTAATTTTAAGTTTCAGTTAATAAATTTTCTTATTAGATTTTTTTATTATTTTCATCAATTAAATGTCCTATAAAATTATTAATAAGAGATATAAATGACAAGATTTTGGTGATGTTGATAGACCAAGAGATTTGAACATGAGGACCTTTATAAGATATGAGATGAGGATATTCCTCAACATTTAATTAAGTTATAAGAATATGTCATAAGTTAAATGTTGAGGAACATCCTCATCCCATAGTTAACTACACAAATTAGAGAATAATTAATTATGTCTTTATAATTCATTAGATTAGTATCTTATCTTACTAAGGAATTTCTCCAAAAATATTGGCATGGGATCACTCAATCATTGATATCTAGTGGGACCACAAAGATTAGTATGAATTAATTCCAGCATTTCAGTAGTAGATTGCTCTTTTCCCTTAAAATTGCATCTTGTTTGTTTCCCTAACTAACAACTTTTGCAAATAGTATTAGCAGGCTTTGTGATTTTAAGCAGACCTCAGAAAACACCGCTTGAATTTATTTTAACCATATTATCAAAGTTTACATGTCCCATTCTTTGGTGCCACAACCAACTTTCATTGACTTGAGATGCAAGGCACTAACCATCAACACCTTTAAGTTGATAGATGGTTCCATGAGCTCTCCATCCTTCAACAACCATATCTCCGGATCCTTTTTTGATTTCATAGGTATTATTCTAAAAAACAAGTGTAAAACCATTGCTACACATTTGTCCAACACTCAAAAGTTTATTCCTTAAACCCTTTACATAATATACATTATCAATGTTGTGTATTCCATCAAAACTAATTGTACCTTTCCCAACAATCTTCGCTCCTGAATCATCACCAAACATGAGCAAACCACCATCATAATTTTCAAGTTTTGTAAAGTTACTTTTATCTTCGGTCATGTGATTAGAGCATCCACTATCAATCACCCAGTAGTCTTCATCATGTCTAGCATGAAAGGTGGTGACCAAAGTACCTTCCATCTCATTCTTTTTGCTCCCAAAACCATTCTTTCTTGCACATTTTCTAGGGTTAGTAGATACAGATTTATTCTCCTAAGCTAAAAATATGCATTCACTATCATCACCCTCATAATCAGATTCATCATCAAAGATTTCAGCTTCTTATTTAACATAATACAACTTCTTATATTTCTTATTCCTTCTATCTTTATCTTTATGATCCGTGTTCTTCTTATGTACAACTCTATTCAGACATCTTGAAGCATAATGACTAATATTACCACAACTGAAACATTTAAAGGGAAACATACCTTTATACTTACCGGTAACTTTCTTCAACTTCCTAGTTAAAACTTGCTTCCAACTCATTAGAACCATCACTATCTAGATCATCCTCAGTATTTGTTGCTTTAAATGTTGTTTCTATCTTTTCCTTTTTCTTTCCAAAATTTCTCATCTCAAATGTTGTCAAGGTGCCAAATAACTCTTCTTTAGTGTACTTCTTAGGATCATATATCTCTTCAATAAATAAGATCTTATCACTGTAACACTCAGGTAGGGTTATTAGGATCTTCTCAATTGTATCTTCATCAGTCAGTTTCCCCCTTGATTCCTAACATCATTTTCTACAAGTTCAACCCTCTAGAAATAGCTTGCAAAATCTTCACCTTCTTCCATTTTCAAATTCTCATATCTACGCTTTGGCGTTAGCTTCTTTGTCAATTTCACTCTATCATTTCCTTCATAAATATCTTCCAACTTCTTCCAAACTTTATAAGTAGTGTCCAAAGAAAGAACCTTAGTTCACTCAGTTTTAGATAGAGCACTGAAAGTAGCATACCTCACCTTCTCATTCTCCTCATAAGTAGAAACCTCATCTGCAGTAGTAATACCACCCATCAGAGAAACATACATCACCTCAATAGCCTTCCAGGTCTTGTAACCAAGAGAGATAATATATCCTCTCATCAGCACTTTCAGTCACTATATCAGATCCATCAAACATAGGGATTTCTACCTTTTGCGCCATCAGATCTTCCTTAAGATATTAAGCTCTACACCAAGGAACCAATGCTTTTATACCAAATATTAAAAGGTGAAATTCAACTGAGAGGGGGGGTAAATCAGTTGTCACCAAATTTAAACTAAAAAATTCAACACTTATCAATTCCACAACCACACTATTATGTTATTAAGTATGAACATGAAATACAAATAATAGAAAGCAAAATCAACACAATGAACACCAGATTTTATGTGGAAAACACAATGAGTTAAAAACCACAGTGAGGATTAAATCATAATATAAAGACATAACAAAACCATATATAAAGGTCACTGCCTATAGAAAGGACTCACTATCCAATAGGGAGTCTCACTACCTACAGATACAAAATAAAACAAAATATCCACCACAATAATTTACACACATCCACAACCTTAATTAGAAGATTACAGAAACCTTCAACTCGCTACCTTCAAGAATCTGACACAATGAAGTATTTCTATCTTAACTCAATTTCGCATAATTCAACTCTTCACTTGTGGCTTACTTCATTACTTTTCATCATCTAATTCTTCACATATCGACTTGCATTTATACCATCTTCAACCATAGAAAATTTCTCCAAGGTTAGCCACATAAGCTTCATTTCATAAATTCAAATTAGTTCAGAAAATCAACATTCCCATGGTGGAAAGGAATGAGAGTGGGCCAATTAAATACTTAACCAAGACCAAAAAAAATAATGTCTCGGATCAACCACACGCTTCCTTAAATAGATTTAATTCTTCATATGAAGTGTAAACACCAGGTCAGCCAAACCTAATGAAATCACAAATGAACATTGACGTACATGCTTCCCAGCAAGAAGATAACATGCGGATGACATAACACACTTTATCATACATGAGAACACATCTTAGGTTCCTTTAGATACATCTGCAGCAACTGTAACAACCTTCAAACACAAAACTCCTTCCATCTGTCCATCCGGACTATGTAAACACATACAATAACTCTGAAACTCAACTTCTAGATCACCAAACAACAAACATCTTTTCCAAAACCTAGAGAACACCATTACAAGACATATTCCATATCCGCAAGACCTAAAACAAAATAGCGGAGGAATGTAGAGAAAAAAAATTTCTCCCAGTCCACAGAAAGCCAACTCTGTGAGAACAGTTCACACACCGGTGAACACAACTTTCACACACCTTCAAACCAGAAGCTACAAATCAATAGATATCACCATCATATCATCAACAACAACCCTTCAGATCTAAACAAGCATAGGATCAACACAAAAGAAACACGGAGCACATATCGAAGTACATTTTGAACACTTACATAACTCTAACTTCTCTCTTTATTAATTTTCTCAAAAGCACTTGGAAACCCATCATTTCAGCATATCTGCAACATCGTAAAGATAGCTCCATGTACTCACAACATATCAACAAAATCTCAACTATACATGCACAATCTGTAACATATTGAATGGTGTTGACATCAATGACAACATTAATGACAACACCACCAAACTTGCTCATACTTGCAACATACACTAGGTGAGCCCCCAAGGCTAGATGAGAAACACACACTAGGTCTACAAGGTGTGAACTCATAAAAAATTTGCTAATGAAAAAGTCACGCTAGGTCTACAAGCCTTCCATACATCAATCATACCAAAAATTATACCCCTTGATAAATTTCATAAGGTTCCATAACATGATCAAGGTGCTATACCAATGCTACATTATGTTCAACCTACGTGAACATAGTAAAGCAATAAGTGTTAATACTAATAAAATAATTCCAATGTAAATGTCACACTTCTTAGTAGATCTATGCTATCATCACTAAGAAGGGAACATACAAAAAATAAGTGGGGGACTATATGCCCCCCACTTAAAATGTCAACATACTTGTTATGTTGGTATTTTAAATAGAAAGAGGGGAAAAGGGGATCCTTGAAAAGAATGCACACCTCCAAAAGATAGTTATCCTTTCCCCCCAAGCTTTGAGACAAATACAACCACCAAGGACTATCATGTTTCTACCAAGATGAATATAGTCACACTTAAGATTTTACTACCATGAATGGCAATGAGAAAAACACATAAAGCTACCAATGCCACATAGTTATGATCAACATGATCGGATGAAAATCATTATCAATTAGAGGAATTAGGTACATAAATGCAAGGAAGAGCACCACAATCCTTAAGATGTTGAATTTTATTACTCAAAGCCTTACATTCACTGGTAGAATGACCATGCACTCAATGATATGCACAAAATGAACTTTGGTTATAAAATTTCTTTCATGTTCTTTTAGGAAGAGTTTAATCAAGTAGGCTTTGAGAAGCCTTGACAAGATAGTCTCTTGATCAATAGTAGATGATATTCTTTTCTTTTATGAAAGAGATATTTCTTGCTTACTATAAGGTGTCATACATATAAAAGACTTTATAGGTTAAGATTGTGAGATTTTATACTGTCCCAAAAATGAGGGTGTAAAATATATAATGTATTGCAATCATCATTAAATCTTGTGTTTGAATATGAAGCAGTATCATGACCATGATGTATATTTATCCTATAGGTGTTTTGTGTGATGACATTGATATTAGGTGAAGGTTTCTTTGATTCTTTCATTTCTTTTGAAGGACAATAACCAAGACCTCTTTTTTATTCTTGCAGGGTAGGCTCTATAGGGATATAGATACCTTGATCTTTAATGTCACATCATTTTCCACTATAGCTAAGCTATTTCAAAATCTCATAACCTCTTCCATTAATTTTTTTCATTTCTTTTGAAGAAGGTGGTTTCTCATTATCACACTCATCATGTGTGGATGTATACTTTTTGTTTTCCTCTTATTTGCTAAAAGTTGTGGACTCACATACTTTTGATGACTTAGATTATGTTGATATTATGGCAGCTTCCTTCTCTTTTTTTGATTTAAGTGTAATCTTGTATTCTCCCATGAATGTAGGTGTAAAATCTAAGGAACCCCTATCATCATCCAATAGTTTTTTGATTTATGAAAAATTCTTATCTTTCTCTTCTTCTTGCACTAGTTCCACTTTTATAGTTGGTGTCAATGTTGTAAGAGAATTTTTCATTTTGGGCTTAATTTGTAAACAACTCTCAAGTTCAAGATCAGCTTTTACCATGTTTACCTTGTTCTTGTTGTTAGTGTAATTAATATTTAATTACACTTGCATAACTTTACTTAGGTAATATTTAATTCCTAGGTTAATTATTATCATCCTTATCTTGTTGAGCTATCTTGTTGCTCAATATAAGATTAGGGTTATGCATATGTTTCTTTTATAAAGCAAATCATCTCATGTAATTATGAATTCCTGAATAATAATATTTTGCACATCTTTTTGCAAAGCTTTGTTTTTTCTATTTTTCTCTCCTGTGGAAGGACTTTATGGTTTGCATGTCTCATCTTAGTTTCTAACATGGTATCAGAGCCTCAATTTGTAGCCCCTTATGAGATTTTTTGAGAAAATCATTGCACAGTTCGTTCGGGATTCCTCAACTGTTTCATGCCTTGAGTTCATCTATGCAACATTTTGGATCAAATCGAGCTTCACCCTTAGATTCAAAGCACTAGAAAAAGTCAGGATTGGTTTTTATTTTGTAGATTTTGGTCATCATTTTCCAAATCTATGAGGGTTTCAGGCTCAGAGATTTTTTGCAAGCTCTGGGGGTAGCCAATTTTTCAGAGCATTTTGGGCACAAATGAAGGTCACCGTCGTGTTCGCAGTAGCCAAAAACCCTAAGATCACCTTTCATTTCATTGATTTTGGTGAAAGTTGTTTCTAAGGAAAAAAAATTCTAGGGAGACCGTATGGCCTCCCCAGCACGCTTCTCAAGGCTCAAATTTTGAAAAAATTTAAAAAACATGTGTTTTTTAATTTATGTGCGGTGCCTCCAGTTCTAAAGAGATTCGCCACTAGGTGGCCACCAGTCCACCACCATCGCCACCACCGCCCACCCATCCACCTCTAGCCCCCACGAGCTTCTTCTCCAGCCGCACCGGTCCTATGGTGGACCAGGAGTCGAGCTCAGCCCTCGTGGGCTTCAGTTGCACCGAACCAGGTCATATGGGGGACCAGGCGCTATGCGCCCAACCCCCGACTATCCCTAGCCAGCCAGTAGTGGTCCTATGGAGGACCAGGGGCTCCACCCTATCCCCCAGTCTGCTAGCCCCTAATCACGCATAGGACCAGGGGCTTTTTCTTTTTAGCCCCCAGGGCAGCTTGTAGGCCAGATTGGCCTTTCTGGAGCACTTTTACAAAATCGGGCATAACGTTTCCGTACAGTGTCTTTTTTAAAAAAATGAGATACCATTGGAAAGATGATTCTAATGCCAATCTAGTGGTGAAGGTAGATTTTTCTGATTTTGATCCAAATTTATTTTTCAGTCCCTTGAACTCAGATGAAGTTATTTTGCTTCAAAGGGCATATCTTTTGACTCAGTGATCCTTTTTTCATCATTCTTGCGGTGTTGGAAAGATAATTCAGTCCTCTATATAGATATAAGTTCTATTTTTATTTTATATTTATGCATGTTTTCATTCTATCCTTTTACAATCATTGGGTTATTGTAATAAATGAACTGAGATAAAGTTCCATTAGGGGGGTTTCTTGCATAATAATCTGATTAGAGTGTGTGTGCACTTTGATCTTCATCTTGTTTTGATGATAAATCACATGGGTTATATCTAGTTTCTTAGTTTATTTTTGCCACATCTTGCTTTAGCTTGACACATATCAGATTCACATCGGTTCACACTTTAGATTGGGAGTTTATGGTTATTGATCTGCATTGGTTCAGATCCTTCTCAGTTTGAGGGCCATGTTTTTATGGTTAATGTTCTAGAGTTCTTTATGGTACTTATTCCCATGGAAGAGTTTTAGTCTCAGTTTGGCATTGGCATCGAGATACATAGTTTCTAGATTATGTCATCTTTCATCTACTGTTGCTTCACAGATTCCAGGGTTGTTCCAGTTTGTGAGTTTTCCAGTGTTTTGTGGCATCGGGTCTGATGTTGCATTATTATGATTCCACTTTGGTTTCTTGTAGATAGAAGTATCTTTCCTTGCTTGTCAGATTGTGGTTCCAGTGTTACTCCACAATGTTCTTCCAGTGCTTCTTTCCAGCAGTCATCTCATTGTAGGGGGGTTTTGTCACACTGGGTTTTCCTTCTCTACCTCATTATTGCATTTGTACATGGGTACCTGATCAGGCCTTGTTGTTGGGACCCATTCATTCTTTCTTGCATTCATCTTAGTTTTAGGTGCATGCTTTTTTAGTCTCCCTAAGTTGCACTTATGGGGGGGTGTTAGTGTAATTAATATTTAATTACACTTGCATAACTTTACTTAGGTAATATTTAATTCCTAGGTTAATTATTCTCATCCTTATCTTGTTGAGCTATCTTGTTGCTCAAGATAAGATTAGGGTTATGCATAGTTTTCTTTTATAAAGAAAATCATCTCATGTAATTATGAATTCCTGAATAATAATATTTTGCACATTTGTTTGCAATAGCTTTTCTTTTTCTGATTTTCTCTTCTGTGCAAGGTTTTTCTGGTTTGCATTTCAGATCTTGGTTTCTAACACTTGTAAGTGTATTTTAGTAAATGGTGTAACGTTGAAGGAAATACATTCATTGCATGAATCCATGGTCTACCCAAGAGAAGATTATATGAAATACCATTAGGCATGTCATGGATAGGAGTTTGTAAAGTAGTCCTACCAAGCTTAATAGGCAATGCTATGATGCCTAGCAATTTTTTTCCCACATTCTCAAAACCATGGATAGATAAAGAATTTTGTTCAATTTTAGTATTGTCCCCTCCCATTGTATCCAAATTTTTTACACTACAAACATTAACTATCAAACCATTATCAATGAGAGTATGCTTAATGTCTAACATGTTAATACTAGCCAGTATCATCAAAGCATCACTTTGTCTTTGCATTTCTAAAGGAGGTAATTCAATTTGATGAAAGAAAATGCCCAAATTAGGTGAATTTATATTTTCAATCACAGATGCCATATCATTCATTGTGCACTAGGAGGGATAAAAACTTTTTGGTGAATCATTTTGGACCATTCCATGGTAAATAGGTGATTCTTAAATCAAATACCACAAGGATATCTTAGCAAGAGTGTTTTGAAGTTGTTCAACAAGATCATACCCCTTTCCACTATGCAGAGGTAAACAAGGGGAACTAGGAAAAATGGGTTGACGAAGTGGTATCAATGGAGGAATGGTTTTTGGTTTCCTATTATTCCTTGTGTTATATGTGTGAGTAACAATATGGTAACTTGGTTGTTGTGAAACGTTGTTACTAGTAAGTTGTTTTGTAAACTTTAAGACAACTCCTAGATTTTTTGGTTGGTTTTGAGGTGTTCTTATGATAAGAAGTGGCTTAGGAGATCCAATAAGTAAAGGAATATTAGGAGGTTCAAAAGGTTCATCTTAGGTGGTCCAACGATTAGAGGACTCTTGGGAGGTCAAAAAGGAATCTTTGGAGGTCCAATAATCAGAGGAGATATAATGGAAACTTGTGCATTCATAATCTTAGAAGATGTGACTTCTTGTTGATGATTTTCTAATGAGGGGGGATCTAAGGTTGAATTATCCTCTCCATCTATACTATCTTTTGAAAGAAATGTATCAATGACATCATATTTTTTGGCAAAATATCTTTCGAAGTAGGAGAAGCACTAGGAGAGGGACAAATGAGATTCTCATGGTTCTCAATGATTGTATCTTCTAACACCAATATACCTTCATCACAAGAATGAGAGGTATTGGGAGAAGGAAAATTATGATTGTCATGTTTGTCAATGATTGCATCCTATTTTACTAAAAAATTCTCACAGATGGTCTAGAGTTGTTGGGAGATGAATGGGTATTAGGCAAAGTAATGTGAAGGAATGTGTCAATGATCTCATCCTCATGTTCCATAATATCCTTGCAAGTGGGATAAGTAGGGGGGGAGGAAAAACAAGATTCTCATGATATTCAATAATTGGATCTTCTGACACCAAACTACCTTCATCACAAGTAGGAGAGGTATCTAGAGAAGAACAACTATGATTCTCATGATTGTCTATGATTGTATCCTATTATATCAAATAATCCTCACAAATGGGAGAGATATTAGGGGTTGAGTGAAGGATAGGAAAGGTGATATTAAGAAATGTGTCAATGATTTTATTATCTTACACTAAGGTATTCTCATAATTAGGGAAAACAATTTGAGGATGACTAACATGCTTGTGAATAATCTTATTTTGTTTCCCTAGATTGTGCTCATATATAAGGATATTGTACTTATACAAGCCATTTTTTACCATATCAAAACCACATCTTTGAAAAGGAAAAAATATTCTAATCTATCCAAAATATGCAATTCTTCATAAATGTAAACAATCGTCCTACAGATATGATGATTTTCAATACTGAAATGCAACATTTTTTTCTAAATTTACAACAAATAAAGTAAAATAACACTTTTCTTCTACATAAAATAACATTTTTTTAGAATTCCAAAACAAACTTTTACAAGTTGGAACATACTAATAATACAAAGACAAAATATTGTGCAAAAGCTATCTGAAAGACATGTAAAGGATAGGTTTTCCCTATGGTGAATGAATCATTGGATAGGGTTCTAAAAAGTGAAAATTTGAAGTTTTATGTTGTTGTTTGATTTTTGTTTCTCTAGTTGCAAATAGGTTAAATAGTGATATTTTTTCTAGATTTATATATGAAATGAAAATTCAATTTGAATGACAATGTATGAACAAAATGACAACTTTCTTGAATGCAATTTTTGATGTAATTTTGATCTAAATGAATGAGAAACATTTTATGCAATCTAATATGTAGAATGTATGCAATGTTTTTGGATTTTTTTTATGAATTTGAATGATACAAATATGAAATATGAAACCCTTAATACATTACAAAACTAGATAATGCAAAACCTAGATCTAGGGTTTGAATGATCTCGAAATCAAAAAAGTGATGCACAATGATGAGTTCACCAAAATGAAAAGATGGTAAAAGGAGGGTGATTGAAATACTAATTGCATTAATTAAATATAGATTTCCCTTTCAAAAAATGAGAAAAATAAGGCTTTCGAATGCATAATTTAGAAAACTAGAAGCTTAATTAAGTCCAATTAATTGAGGGGCTCAAAAATAGTGTGAAATTGTAAAGGTATATAATTTCCTACAATATAAAGCTATAATTTATGTTTTTTGTGCTTTTTGTTTGATCTTTTATTCTAATTTGTTTTTTATTGCTTGATTGGTAATTTTAAGTTTTTGATTAATAGTTTAGTGGTTTTTGTGCATGTTTCAAGCTTTCAAAACCTATTTTTCCCCCCTTCTATGATTGGTGAACCTGAAGTGAAGTACATGTTGGAAACAAGAAAAACTGAGAGGGGGGTGAATTAGTGTTCTATAAAAATTTACTTTATTATTCTAATTATTAATGCACTTAAAATATTCAACCAGGAGAAATATGCATAAACATAAAGAAAATAACCACAACACCATAACACAAGGATTTTTACGTGGAAACCCTATTAGGGGAAAAACCACGATGGATGGCCAATCCACAATATAATCTAAGTATACTTAAAAAGTTTACAATATGGGAATGCACTTGCATTCAAGCACACTGCCTAGATCTCACTGCTCAAAATAGGAAGGCACGCTGCCTTACAAAGATTTGGATTAGATCCAAAATAATGAACTGAAGGAATAAAATCTACAAATGCTTGATTACAGTTCTGTTTAAATTCGGTTGTCAATCTTCCATCCTTCTAACTGATACTGAAATTCTACTCTGCTCTGCTCTGACTCACTCCACAAAATCTTTATGTGCAAGTGAAATTGTGCGTAAAATCCTCCTAACACTCTGCTAGTATTCACAATACACATCGAAACACCACAGACACACACCAAAATGATATAAGAGATCATACATATATATCTGCGACTAGAAATTTAATCGCAAAATGTCGGCTCCAAATAAAACTTGAAAATATTAGCAACTTGTTGGGTCAAATCTTAAGAGTTATCCAATGCACATCCACAATGGTTGGCCACAACTTAGCTCAGACCCAAATCAAGATGAGAAAAGACAAAAAATATTCGAATAAACATTCCTTGAATATCCGCAACATATTTTATCGACTAAGTCGGCCCCAAAATACTAATAAATAGAAAAGTAACCAACCGAATCTCCAAACTCATACAAGACTTAATACGAGACACTGAGATTTTTGAACACATTAGATGTACTGATAGACCCCCCATGAGATCCACAACTCAAAATAATAACTGGAAATCTATACGTGAATCATTGAACACCAAACTGTCGAATGGTCTATTCTTCCTGACTATCTTCAATCTGACTGTCGGTGCGAGCAAATGATGTCATGTAGATCTGTCATCGACTAGGGTTGCCATCAATGACAACACCAAAAATAATTTGCAATGTCTCTTGCCAACAGTATCAAGCTTTTTGTCTAACCTTCTTGTTTGCAAGTTTTTTTGTGTTTTATGTCTTGAAGGTTGTAGGTACTTTCAAGAGGTTATGAAAATTAGAATTTTTAGGGCCTTTTTGAGGAAAAATAGACATCACAGTTGCATTTGAAAGGGTCAAGAAACAAATTTTCATATATTATACCTAGTAATTTTTTATTGGCTAATATTTCCAATTGGAGAATAGTTAAAATTTAGGAATCCAAAATTGGTTAATAGTTAGAGCTACAACCTGACTTGAATAGCCACATTTAAAAATATATATATAATTTTATTTAAATCACCAAATCATTTATTTTATTAAAAAATTTAACTCAAAAAATTGCAACAATATTTGATACATGATTAGATCATATTCGCCTAAATTTTATAAATTATTGTACAAATCTATATTAATTCACCAATAGTATATCATAATTATTGGTTGCTTTAGAACCAAATTTCTATTATTTAGTTTCCACCATTGATTGATAATATTATCTAATGACACTTGTTGTATTCCATGAGGTAAAATGTACCCATGAAGTGTAATTCTCATGGGGCCCAAAATTTTGGGTCTCATGAGCATTATAGATTGTGGGTAAATTTTACCTTATAAAGTACAAGGGTTGTTAGATCAATTATCTAAAATAAATTTTGAGCCCCATGAGAATTACACATCATGGGTACATTTTTACCTTGCATAATACATTGAGGGCCATTATATTATATTTTAAAACAATGGTGGAAATTAAATATATTATAATCTACTCCTTTAACCCATCAATAATTTTCACGCACAGGTCCCTAGTTTTCCGTGAGAATTATTTTTAGATTGGATAGATTCAAAATCATAATTAATGCATTTTCCTATTATTTTTCAATATTTTCCAAAAATTTCTACAAAATTTAGTGATGCAGAAAAAACTACCAATAAAATTAATATTTTTTCATAAAAATTGAAGGACTCACCAAGGTTCTATATATTTTTTTGAGGGGGGGTTCTTAAAGTTATCACTAATTATACCCCATCTTTTGGTGTAAAATAAGATTTTAAACTTAAAAAAACATGATTTGCAAGCACCTTCTTTGTTAATCCATACATTGTATGGATCTGCACTTTTTGAGTATAATTTTATTGCTGCGAATTTCCATAATGAATATGGTTTCATTTTCTAGTTAAAAAATTAATTCACAAAGTTTTAATCATTTATTGAGAGTGCTTATTTCTCTTTTTCACAATATTTTTTAAATACTAACCTACATTAAAATAGGCATAACATTCAAACCAATCGTTGGATTTTTAATTTTTTACAAGCATTGGAATGTTTCTTCTGATGTGCATGCTATGAATTATATCATTTCTTCAAATAAAAAATTATAAATTATGTCTAATAAGTTAAATTTAATGTTTTAATTTTAAACTTCAAACAAGAACACATGAACTTACTTTTTAAAAATTTCATAAAATTTTCGAAAGAATTTTTAATGGTGTTATTGGTTTTCTTATTTGAATCATCTTATTATGTGTTCTCACTGATCATTTGATGCAAAAAAAAAATTAATCCAAAGACAAAGAATAAACTATCAATCATTTGATTGCATCTTGATTGTTAAAGTCTTTCTTTCAAACTACTAATCTAATTGTTGCAAGATGTTGTCGAAGGTTTCCCTTGAACTACTAATTGGTTTTTTGTAGGTGAATTTTTCAAAGAATCAAATTTGAAATGTTTTATCTTTTTTTTTTAGATGATCTCACATTTAGAGTAGTTGGGTTAAAAATAACTTTATTTTTTGTGTATTATGCAAATGCACATTGTGTGTCAACTCGAGCTAGTGTGTACATATCCTCTCCCCTTGCACACTTATGTGATCTTAGGTGATGATAAATACACATTAGTCTCCTTTTTTTAATTTTTCATAGGAGGCCTACCTAGGGATTTCATCACCCCAAGGTTTGACCTCAAGCACATTTTTTGATGGGCTATATAAATGGGTGAGAGTGAAATTTGTAGCTCAATCCAATGATGACATGTTAGGCATTACTCTATGGTTCTAAGTGATTCCAAACACAAGGAGATGAGATTTTGATCTCACATTTGTACATGTGTTGGTGTTTATGGAGTACCCCCACTAGTCACCTCTTACTTTTAGTAGCCTAGAAGCCTTTGGTCATATGATTAGTGTGGTGCAGCGTACAATATCATGTGCAAAGTTACTCACCACATATGCCCCTGAGTCAAGATAGGAATATTTGGATTGGAACTCATAGCCTCTCTAGGAAAGAGGGAAGGTTTGCACATGCCATAGAGCCCATGTCACCAGACCTCTAGCTATCTACTCTTGAAAGTGAAGCATCTCACGTTGAGCTTGGTGTATTAGCACCTTTGGTGTGATGGGCCCACACTATGTGAACATATATCCAATTGAATAACTAGGTTGTTCTTTTCTTATGAGTGTGTTTATTTGTGATATGCATGTGAAGCCATTTTACTTTGGGCCATGTTAAGGGTCATACCCCTTTTAGTTAAGAGTCAACAACCACTTTGTTTTCCAAGTGTTTTCTAAGTGTATTCTATCTTAAAATTGAAACGCCCCCCATAAATAACACCTTTAAACACTCTATTCTTAGGGTGACAACCATATTCTACATTGAAACAAGCTCTAGGATCTATCCTTTGAATCCAATTTTTGAACTTAAGAA
>VDFB02382096.1:0-28557 GCA_007258455.2 Sequoia sempervirens
TAGGAAGACCATGGATAGCAATAGAAAATGCATTTATAGGTTGTAGGTCTGGGATTATGATTATCTCTAATGGGAATGTGACTAAGAAATTGTTCCTTTCTCCACTAGCACAACCACATGTAGACCTAGAACAAACCATTTGGCCTACCCTAGATGAGGAAGATCATTATTCCTTGCAAACCCTGATGACTATTGAACACAAACCTTTGTTAGAAGACCAGGATGAAGATGATTTGATAATAAACATTATGCAAAACAACTATGGTAGGGACCTATTGTCACATGAAACTACACCCTAATAAAAATAGAGTACAACATTCCAATGACACAATGGAAATAACGTCAAGGTGTGGGACCTTTGCGCATATGAGGTTGAATCTCTAGAGAAAGCCAACCTCCTCTTTCAGTCCAAGTGTAATGTGATAGCCCAACCTAGCACATGAATTCCTACCACTACCCTACTTTATCAACTAACAAGGGAAAAGGGGAGGAAGGAGAACATGAAAGGGAAATGGAGGCGGTACACCAAGATGGGAAGTTGTTTCTTTTTAGCCGAGATTTCACAAAAACACATCGAACAAGGACCAAGGGACTCACAGATCTCTATTTGGTTGATTCCTAAAGGAAAGAATGTAGGTTAGGGTTTGACAGGATTCCACAAGGAAAAATATGTTCTCAAGGAGCAACTATAAATGATTTAACTGAAACATACATGCATGGAAAGAGAGAAAAACACTTATATATGAAGATAATAAACTTATACAAGAATAAACAAGTTGAGAAGAGGAAAGTGTTGTGTGGTCTCACAACATGACCCAAGAATGTAAGGCTTGGTGACCCAAGTAAAAAAATAATGCTTATGGCAGGCACTGATTGGAAAAGGATCACCAAAAGAAAATGTTAAACTAGAAATATTTGAAATAATTCATGATTTGAGAGCAACAGGTGTTGAATATACAAGATATCGGAAAGTCGGCTTGGTTCGAATGTTGAAAATGAATTTGGTAAGTTGTGGTTCATGAGTAAAGGTCTAGGAGTTATGAAGGTTTTGGTGGAAACTAGGATCCGGGTTAGTTTTTTTACACTAAAAGCTAAAGTATATCAGATACCAAGTACCGAGTAAAGGATGCATTGGTGCTGAAGTGTCAAAGTTGGTTGTTTAATTTTGTCCAAAAGCTTAAAATGTCTAGTAGCCCATCTAGAGTGACAAACACATGAGAATGCATTAAAAGCATGTTATTTGTGACTTGTTTTAAAAGTTGATTTATCAATGATGTTTTTATTTTAATCAAATTTTTATTAAAAAAATGAAAAGGGGTTGATATATGGAATTTTATGTGCAAGATAAATAGGTTGTTGGACTATGTTTCGATTTGGATGGTCATAAAAACTTGGGTTGTAAGTATATCTGACGATGTTACCAAGTTTGGTGGCACACTCTATAAGCTCATGCAGCAAAACATTTTGTCATGAAGAAACACCAGAAAGTAGGAGACCGGGGACCCTAGTATTACACATGTGATGAAGGAGGCTGCCTAGCTCTGGGGTGATTTACTACTAGGTGTTTTCACCCAAAGTCCAAACCTAAATGTAGGAGTATACTGTAGAAAAAAGGACCTCTTACTTGATTTGGGAATAAATCATGATAAATTGGACTTAATGACTCCTTGATTAAGGTGTTGTGAGGCATTTATGCATCCACACTAGGTCTTGGACCCTTGCAAATTGAATAAAATGCTTTTATTGATGTCTTGTAAAGGTGTTGTAAAGTGTTGTAAGATAACTTCATGCTTTTCTAGACTTAATAAACTCATTTCTCCCTAATTCAACAT
Organism: Sequoia sempervirens; assembly: GCA_007258455.2. Classification (NCBI taxonomy): domain Eukaryota; kingdom Viridiplantae; phylum Streptophyta; class Pinopsida; order Cupressales; family Cupressaceae; genus Sequoia; species Sequoia sempervirens. Next base: position 1,833 of record VDFB02382096.1, read on the forward strand.
TATAAAATGTATTTAAATACATCCTCACATCAATCTAGAAGGCTTGTAAAATAAACTTAATATTAAACTAGTGTTGTAATGTGTCTTGCACATTCACATTGGTTCTTGTGCATTCCTAGGCTAAGTGGACCTCATTTTATTGTTGTAGAGTGAATTTAATTACACTCACATTGAATTATGTCTCCCAAGCCCTAATTGACCTTCACACCATCACTAATAGGCCCCTATTAACCCATATGGTGCATCCCGAGGCAATATTTGATAAAATGTCTGACAAAGTTGCAATTTAAACCTTATTTCCTTATCTCCTAGCATCCTAGTTGTCAAAATGGCCCTTGTGGGACCCATTTACCATCCATGGAAAATCAGTCCCATATAGGTGGGACCCATTCACCATGGGTGGTGAATGAGTCCCATTTGGCTCATTTTTTACATTTGAGTAGGAAAAATTGAAATTTAAGTTTATTATTTTCACATGTTGGCCTAAGGGATCCAATTTTTGGGCTAATAATGTGAATTTACTATAAAACCAACCTTCTAAACTCTAATTCACATCCATTCTTCATTATTCATCTATCATTCTTCCATCTCAAAACAAGCAAGTTAGGGTTTTATCATTACAAGTCATCAAGATAGAAATTTTTAGAGATTCAAGGGGAGATTCTTCATGTTTTGATGCACACTTTCAAGATCAAACATCATGGAAATTAAATCAACTCCATTATTGCATGATTCATTACATTCTTTCATCATTTTTGGTTTAATTACCTAAAAATGGTTTGACCAAGGCAAACCCCCATGCCCTAACATTCACCATTTCTCTCTCTTGTCTTGTGTGTTTACATATTTAGACATATTGGAACCTTGGAAATCATTTAAGATCAAGTTTCAAAGTTTTCTAAGTCTTCTCCTCATTGGTTAAGGAAAAATCTCCACTAAAAGTCACTTTCAGACCTGTAAATCAGAGTTTCAGAAGCAGACACCTATAGAGAATCAAAGTGAAAACTGGAAGCTCCATATTCCACTTTCAAATGTTCATAAATTCAAAATTGGACTCATTAACCATTAGTAGTGAATGATTCCCATTTCTAGGCCTGAACAGGGTTTTCTGCATTTCTAGATACTCTTTTGTCCAAAACGGGTTCCAACTCAATTTCACAAAACTTGGACTAATTTCCCGAGAATGGTGAATGAGTACGAATAGGAAAATTTTCCAGCATCAGCAGCATTTAAAGTGTTATTTCCAGCCTCCTTCCAAATCCCAGGTGCACACTTTTAGTTTGATTCATTTCTGTTCAGTTTTGCATTCATTTCTAGGTGTTTTCTGCATATCACAATGTGTTTTCAAAAATTCTTTGTTTCCATAGTTTCCATTCATTAATCAATTAATCTTATCAATTTCTTTCATTAAAACATTTCATCTAGGTATATTACATCCATATTCCATCCATATTGCATTGACTTTGAGTGTAAACATGAGCATTTTGGCCCTTCTTTCTTCTTTTAGGTGAAAAACCATAGAAGCGGTAGAAAGACCTTGGATGCCAAAAATATATGATACATTTTGGTGAACCATCTTTTAGAAAATTTTATTTTCTACTTTTTAGTCCATTATCATCCTAGCAATAGCTTGCATGCATTAGATTTTTCATTTTTTTGCATTCTAGGACTTCAAAAACTTGCATTAGTGAAAAGGTCATTTAGCTTGCATTTTTGCATAAAATTTCCTTAACATTTTCTGAAATTTTGCATCTCCACCTTAGGTTTGCATCATACAACATCAAACATATTAGAAACAATTCAACATTTCTAAAAATCTTGCAAAAAACTAGTATTCAGACTCATTCTCCATACTGGGCGAATGAGTCCCTGTCCATATTTTTGACTAACTATTACAGTATTAGAAACCTCATTTATGTCCTTCCTAAGCCTCCTATTATCATATAGTATAAGTCTAGATAGTTTCAACAACATTTTTTTTATGCATCTAGCTCAAAAACATCATTTTATATTACTCATTCTTCACATCACTTCAATTGTAAACATTCTTACATCCTAAAATGCTTCCATTCTTATAATTTTTCATTACATTGATAAAAGTACTTTTCACTTTTGCATATACAATATTTCTATTCATAAAACTTTGCATAATTTTGATAAAATTACTTTTCATTCTTGCATGTACATTGTTTACATTCTTCAGGTCATGCATCTATTGGATAAGAATGTTTTGTACCTTTGTATATACATTGTTCATATTGCCAAAACATTGCATGAAATGGTTACATGTGCTTTTCATTCTTATTCAAACAATGCTAGTTCCTTACATATTTAGACATGCTAAGAAACATTTCCTATCCCCTCCATATGAGAGTGTTTTTGTGAAAGAGGATACAACCTTGGAAATTCCTAATGATCATATTTGTTCCTCTCCTAATATCTCTCCTCTTGGTGATGAATATATTTTGGTAGAAGAACCAATTCATGAGATTTTTTAGAATCCTAGTTGTTTCTCTCCTCTTACCTCTCTTAGTGTACAAGACATTGATAAAAAAGACAATACAACCATAGGTACTCATGATAACAACATTTATTTCTTCTCCTATCTCTCCTAGTTGTGAAGTAGATACTTGGATGTTAGACACCACAATCGACAGAGGCCATGAATATCTTAATTGTCCCCCTTCACCTAGGGACACCCCTCTTGAGAAACAATATTCAACTATTGATCATTCTCCTACTTTGTATGAAGTCCTTTTAGAAGAACCAACCTATGAATGCCAAAAAAATTTGGCTTACTATTCTCCTAAAAAATCTCCTCCTAGGGAGAATCTCATGGTGCAAAAAAATATGAACATTGCCACATATCCTTCAAACACTAAACCCTCCCTAGGTGAAGATAATAAAGTGACATTTGAATCCCCTTCACCAACACATAATTCCAATAAAGAAAAAATTATTGAGGTTATGACAACACAAGTGGGATCTTCTTTAATTAGTGAGCTTCCTAAGTCACCTTCCATTAGTGAATCACACAAAATTTAGAGATGTCTTGAAATCCATGATGTAATCTACTCATAACAATGTTTTGCGGCCACTAAGTTGTAACTTAGTGGCTCAAACATCTAGGGGACCATACAACACTCCTACACCATTACCTTTTCCTCAAAAAATGCCTAGCGTTGAAGACCTTAAAAAAACTTGCTAAAATATTTGTATGGGAACTCATTCAACTCTCATCGACAGTCAAACTTATTTTCCACAAAATGTTACAAATATAGAAGGAGGAGATCCAATATTACATAAAATCAAATCATGTAACATCCTCCTCTCATCTCATGCAAGCCACCTAGTCAAAAACCACATTCCCTAAACATGAGTTACCCTCACTTGAGATTCAAAACAAAAATGATCCCTTGATGATAAAGGTGATCATTAATTAAACTTTAATTAGGCACACTCTCATCGACAATGGAGCAAAAATTAATTTTTGTAGCATGGACCTCCTACAAAAACTTGGCATGGACAAAAATCTCATTCAACTTAATGATGTTCATATACGTGGCTTTGACAATGTTTATAGGAAACCACTTGGGATGATCACATTACCTATTGAGGTCGGACTTGTAGTGTTGCCTACCTCTATTCATATCATGCAAGGACCTCTTCCATACAATATTCTCCTAGAGAAACCATGGATTCATGCTATGAAAGGAGTCCCATATACCCTTCACTGTGTCATGAAGTTTGAATGTACAACAACAAGATATACATGATTGATGCAGATGAGCGCAGCTATGCGTCAACTGATCACAACACTTTCAACTCTCCTAATCCTTTCACTCCTAGGTCAAAACTTGAACCTATACAAGTTGGTCATAACTCTTCACCTACAACAAAACTCTTTTGTGATAATTGGGGGTCATTAGATTCTACACCTCCTTTCCATAACATTTCCAAAATCTCACCCTCATGGTCCAAAGAGTCATATACAAATGATTCATATTCAAACACAAGTTCTAGTAGTGACTAGAGTTTCACACCTACCTTTAAGGAAGAGTGTGTCATATCCCAATCTGAAACTAGACAACCTTGTGTTCCATTCGCTCAACTTAGTTCTACCAAATCACCCCATGGTGGTGATGGGGGAAATATAACTCCCATCCCCCATAAAGCAACAACACATAACATTAACAAGTATTTTTGTTCTTGTACAAAAACCAATCCTTCTCCCAAACACACATCCCCTTCATCTAACTTGGAATATCGTTATGGTATTGGTTATAACCTTCCTCCTACACATGGATGCAATGAACACACAAACAAATCCCATATATAATATTTATCTCCATTTTCATCAAAGACTTTGCAGAACAATAACATTCAACCTCTCAAGGGGTGTGGTGCTCTTCCTTGTGTGGAAACACCTAGTTCCTCTACCTGATACTTCCTTTCAATCTATTTGGCTCACCTTTGTCTTACACTAAGTGGGGGCAATGGGCTCAATAGCCTTTTCCTCGTATGTCACTTGTCATTGTCTCTTTTGACTCATCATTAACCTTTCATGAATACATAAGAGCAATCTTGGGATGTGGACGACACATATGACTTGGCATAGGGCTTTCTGAGTAAGCTCTCATGACCTCTTCTTCTACGTTAAAGCAATTGCTCACAGTACCAGTGTTCAAAACTGCTTTAAAGTGGGGACATACATCACCACTCACATTTCATTGTGTGATTCCTTTCTTCTTGCGATGAATCCTTTTCTTGGTAGAGTCATTGGGCTTGATTCCCTCCAAAAGTGTGATACTTCTTTTGACTTATCCTCTCTTGGAAATATTAAGCACAATGTTCTCTAATATGAGACCTTGTATGAACTAAGCAAAATCCCTTTGAACAATCCTTGCACTATTCTGCATTTACAATGTCAGTGAGTGTCAATCATACGAAGTTTTGCAAACCTCGTAGAGCTCCAAAATCATTTTCCTTTGTGGCAGCTTATGAAAATTTATCAAGAGGTATAAATTTCATATGGTTGAGTGGGAAGTCCACATGCCACAACTTTCCCCATAGCCACCTATGTATTTTTGAGTGCATACCAACTCGCATATGTTTCTCACCTTTTGGGATTTCTCACCCCACGGAAAACCAGAAGTTTTGTGGCCCTAGAGTGAGTATACTTCTAGGATTTCTCACCTGACAGACAGCCAAGAGCTCCATCACCCCAGAGTGAGTATGCATTTTCTTTTCAAATAAACAAGCCTAGATCTAATCCACAACTAGTTCGACAAATGATCGAAGCTTGATCCACCTTTTCGTTCTCATCTTTCTCTTCTTCCTAGTTCTTGCCATTGCATGATTTTGTATATTGATGATTTGAATTAGGATCTTCGATCCTGGGGGCTTGATTTCCTTCTTGATCTTTTTCATTCTTTGTCAGTTGCATCTGTACACTTGGATCTCTCTTGAATGTCTACTTTAGTGTGAGTTTGAAGCAAGTTCATCCTCTCACTAAAGTGGGGGCTAAATATACTATAGAAAAAAGGACCTCTTGCTTGATATGGGAATAATTCATGATAAATTGGACTTAATGAGGCCTTAATTCAGGTGTTGTGAGACATTTTATGCATCCATGCTAGGTCTTGGACCCTTGCAAACTGAATAACATGCTTTTATTGATGTCTTGTAAAGGTGTTGTAAAGTGTTATAAGATTCTTTCATGCTTTTCTAGACTTAATAAACTCATTTCTCCCTAATTCAACATTATAAAGTGTATTTAAATACATCCTCACATCAATCTAGAAGGCTTGTAAAATAAACTTAATGTTAAACTAGTGTTGCAATTTGTCTTGCACATTCACAGTGGTTATTGTGCCTTCCTAGGCTAAGTGGACCTCATTTTAATGTTGTAAAGTGTATTTAATCACATTTTCACATTGAATTTTTTGTCCCAAGCCCTAATTGACCTTCACATCATGACTAATAGGCCCCTATTAACCTATATTGTTCATCCTGAGGCAATATTTGATAAAATACCCAACAAAGTTGCAATTTAAACCTTATTTCCTTATCTCCTAGCATCCAAGCTGTCAAAATGGCCCCTATGGGATGCATTCATGATCCATGGTGAATCAATCCCATCTAGGTGGGACCCATTCACTATGGGTGGTGAATGAGTCCCATTTGTCTCATTTTTTACCTTTGAGCCGGAAAAATTAAAATTTAACTTCATTATTTTCACATGTCAGTGTTAGGGATCCAATTTTTAGGCTAATAAGGTGAATTTCCCATAAAATCAACCTTATAAACTCCATTTCACATTCATTAACTCATTTCACATCCATTCTTCATTATTCCTGTATCATTCTTCCATCTCAAGACAAGCAAGTTAGGGTTTTATCATTTCAAGTCATCAAGATAGCAATTTTTAGACATTCAAGGGAAGATTCTTCATGTTTTGCTGCAGAATTTCAAGATACAAAATCATGGCAAGGTAATCAAATCCATTATTGCATGCTTCATTACATTATTTCATCATTTTGGTTTAATCACCTAAAAGGGGTTTGACCAAGGCAAACCCCAATGCCCTAGCCTTCACCATTTCTCTCTCTTTTCTTATGTGTTTGTAGATTTAGAAATATTGGAAGCTTGGAAATAATTGAAGATCAAGTTTCAAAGTTTTTTGAGACTTCTCATTTTTTAAGGAAAAATCTCCACCAAAAGTCACTTTCAAACCCGTAAATCAGAGTTTCAGAAGCAAACACTTGTAGAGAATCAAAGTGCAGATTGAAAGCTCTGGATTCCACTCTCAAATGTTTAGAAATTCAAAAGTGGACTCATTAACCATCAGTGGTGAATGAGTCCCATTTCCAAGCCTGAACATGGTTTTCTACATTTCTGGATACCTTTTGTCTAAAACGGGTTTCACCTCAGTTTCACAAAACCTGGACTAATTTTCCCAGAATGGCGAATGAGTCCTAGTAGGAAAAATTTCCAACATCAGTAGCATTTCAAGTGTCATTTCCAACCTCCTTCCAAATCCCAGGTGCACACTTTTAGTTTGATTCATTTTTGTTCAGTTTTGAATTCATTTCTAGGTGTTTTTTGCATATCACAATGTGTTTTCAAACATTCTTCATTTCCTTAGTTTCCATTCATTAATAAATTAATCTTATCAATTTATTGCATTCAAACATTGCATATAGGTATATTACATCCATATTCCATCCATATTGCATTGACTTTGAGTGTAGACATGAGCATTTTGGCCCTTCTTTCTCCTTTTAGGTGAAAAACCCTAGAAGCACTAGAAAGACCTTGGGTGTGAAAAATATATATTACGAGAAAAGTGCTAGTGGACTCAAATAACTAGTTCCAACTAATCACTCTAAATATCTAGAAAAAGAATTTCCTACATTTTTTTGACAAATCTGCTCAGTCCGATTTTTATTTCCTGATCAAATTTTAAAGACATCAGTCCAAAAGTTTCAAACTGTTAAAGAAGGTCAAAATCTATTGACTTATTTAGAAGTTCTCTTTCCAACTATCATGTTCCACATTCCTTGCTATGATTCATCCCTTGGATTGCCTCTCATGCGTTGATTGAATTTACCGAGTGTCTTGTTCCTACAAAAGATCGAGAGATGTATTATTTTATTTTTAAGTTTAGAATTTATGGATTTCGAAGGACCAAAATTTTTTCAAGTTTTGTTCCTATTAATGTTTTGTGTTCCATTCCAAACTAAATTTTTTTATGTTTCATTACAATTTTACTAGTATCATAGCCAATTTCAAAGCTATCTCTTGAAATGAAATCTTATGTAGTTAATTGTTTGTTCCTATCGAACAAGACTATGTGTTGCATTGTTTAAGGATGTCAATTGACACTATCTAGTGGAAAATAATCCCTCTTTTCTTTAAAATCTTGCATCATTATGTTCCTAGATGTGAAGAAATCGAGTGGCATATGGAATGGTTTTCTCTAGTTTGGTTATTTCTTCAGGAATGTATGGATAATACCTAGGAGAAATTTTACTTTTCAGTAATTTTTTATCTTTTATTTTATAGTAGATGTTTTATATTCCAGAAAATGTTCCAAAAATGATAAATGCATGCAGTTTTATTACAAATATTTCAATTCCTTATAATTTTTGAATGCTTAATACTAAATCTACTTGAATGTATGCAAGTTATTTGAGTTTCATGAAATATTGTCATAAATTCTTTAATTCCATGAAGTTTTTGAATGAAATTTGAATAACCAGAATAAGATTATGTTTTTATCTTTATGATACCAACCAATCCTTAACAACCATTTACCCCTCGTGTTTAATACCAATATCATAACGAATCTTGATTGAACCTAGTGTGTCAAAGCCTAACATAAACAAGCCTTGAGCCTTGGGATCAAACCAATTTTTCCTTAGATTTAGATTTCCTTGTGGATCCTTTCAAGAAAGGTATGTTCCTATGATACCCTTTGAGAAATTTATTTGCGTGTTGGTGTGTGTGTGTGTAATATCTATGTCAACAAAAATCTTGATATATTTCATTGATGTAGAGGAAAATTGCCAATACTTACAATTGCAGAGATACAAAATACATAGTTTGCCAAAGAAAAGCCCCAGAAGATCTAGAGGAAGAACCCCTTGAAAGAATACAAATGTTGCTTTTATAGATCAACCATAACTTGGATGAATACAACTCAACACTAACCCAGCTACGGTTAGTAGTTAAGAGATATGATCAAGGAAATATTTTCTCATGAAATCTACACCAAAAGGAGAGCCATGAGAAGCCAAGACTTTCACGCCATATCATTTCCATAAATATTTTATTTAAAGTGCATCCAAATCCCCCATAAAATCATGGATATGGGCATGGATCCATCAAAAGGGACAAAGCAACAATAATAAATCAGTATGGGAACCACGAAATCCACTTGTAGAAGTTAGAGAATGTATTGAATGTTTTCCTTGAAGCCCAAAGGTCGAAATAGGTAGTTTAGGAAGTAGTTTGAGCATTAATGGCATCACCCAAAAAATATTCCAAATCTGTTGAAAGCTCAGGGCATCAGGCCTGAAAGGGATCCTTTGCTAATGCATTAAATGGTCTAGAGCTACAAAAAAACACCTTTGTTGGGCATTAGGTGGTAGGCATGCTTCATACTTCTTACACATCATTGGCATCATATTGTCAGAGATTGATCTTCAAGGGTTTTCCATACCATATTCTAGAAGAAGGAAGAAGGAAGAAATCAGAAAGAGCAAATTGCGAAGTCTGAAAGGATCACCCTTTTTAGGCTTCGAAGGTTAAGAAGGAGGCTTATGCCTTATTAAAAAGATGAAAAGCTTAAAAGGGAAGACCGAATTCTAAAGTCTAAAAGGAGCCATAAAGCGTTAGAGAGAAGAGTTACCTCTTACCAAAGAAACATAAGACGTAAAGGAGAAGGTCAGAACCTGACATCTAAAAACTTGACACTTAGTCAAATTTTTGAAGGAGTGAAAGTGAGTAGGAAGAAAGGTGGAAGATGAAAGTCTGATGCCAAAAATCCAAATACGATATTTCAAGGATTGGGGGTTAGGAGGAAGGCTTAATGCCTAAGATGAGGAGATGAAAAGAGAAAGAAGAAAAGCCAATCCCTAAAGCCTGAAATGAAAAGACTTAGCCAAATCCTAATGGATTTTTCTCGAGCTTCATAGTTTGAGCAATATCCATATGCCTTATGAGGAGAAAGTGGTAAGACTTAAAAGGTAAGGATGAAGGTTGAAGGTTGAAACCTGAAGTACAATAGAAGAAAAGGTGAGAAGATGGAAGAGGTATGAGCGAATGCCAAACCTCAAAGTCTAACTAATCAAGACAGAAAAATCTTGAAAAGCCTCTTTTGGGACTTTGGTGATCAGGGGTAAAGCTTGAGAATCACCAAAAGGAAGTGATAAGAGTTAAAGGGTAAGGTCGAAGGACGAAACCTGAAACACTTAGTAGAAAATTGAAGGCAAAGAGGAAGGAGCAGGAACAATGAAGAAGGCATGCGAGTAGAGAGGTAAGTGAGCCCAAAAGCCTAAAACTTCAAGACTTAGCTCCAATTTTGGAATCTTTTAAGGATAGTTTGTGGAAGATGACCCATGTAGGATTTCTTAGATTGGTTATCATTGATGGGTCATCTTGAAGGGTGACATGAAATGACAACAATTATGGAAATTTCTACATGATGATATCCTACTAATCATGGAATCTAGTAGCCTTATAGATCCATTGGGCATGGATTCATAAGGTAAAAAATTCAACAGTTGAGCCTCCCAAGGTTAGAAGCAAAACATGTGTAGGTTGCACTTGGAGAAAATCAAGAAACTAGAAACATACACTCCCTTAAGGAGAATGTAGGGTGTGCAAAAGCACTTCATGGAAAGCAAGATATTTACAATATATACACGAAACTAATAGAAAGAAAAATAAATTGCCTCTTTCAAAGATGAACCTTCTAAAAGAGCTAATCTCCATCAAACCATAGTTACAAACCTCACCCAATTCCAACCACTAAAATCCACTTCCAACATGCATGGAACTACACAAGATGTTTGCAAGGTGAACGATCACCTCACTATAGACTTTTTCATTGCAGGGGAACTATATGATGCAAGTGTCATATTCATTTGACACTAATACATCAGGTGAACATATAATAGCATGGGTGAAATTTTTTGAAGATAGGTCAGCATCTGAGAGAAAACATTTTGTAGAGGGAAGAGAACTCTCCTCACAAAAATATAGGCCATTACTATTACTATTTACCTCCTCATCGCATGAACTAAAACAAAAAGAGAAATTTTCTAGCTCACATGGTGATGAAAAATATGTCAAACCTATTTTTTGATCTACACGAGGAATATCTTAGAGTCATGCACCTCAAATGAAAAGCTTTGAAGCTCATACATATTATCAAATTTAGCAATGGGAGCATCACTCTCTAGGTAGATGTGTGGCTGCTCAATGGTGTATTTCTCAACATGTTGGTTCTATGTGAAGCATTCTAACTCAATCATATTATCCCTAATGTCAAATTTTATATCTTCATCTTGAATGAAGACCTCATATTCAACACTGATACATTCAGGGACAATGAAAAGACAACATACATCATAATTACATGCATTGATGCAAACTGCATCAACACATAACTTAGGTTTATGAGACACTTCAGGAGAAGAAATGAATCCTTCAAGTTGTCTCTCTTTTTTAATTTCCTCTTAGCAACTAGCTGCAAGAGAAATACTCTTAGAATGTAATGGCTTCGACATTCTCTAGTGTTTCTTCACTCTAAGGATTTTTCCACAAATCTCCTCTTCTGGAAGTGATGGTTCGATGTTTAAATCTAAACAAAAGGTTTCTATAACATCCCAAAAGAGGTCATTTACCTCATAATTGCAGACCTCAATAGATTGGGGATCTTCATCCACAATAGCAGAGGATAAACTTGTATGTTACCACTGCTCCAAAACCTTGGATTTGTCTTCATCCACCAAGCTAGGACCAAGCTTCTCAAAAGCTTATATTGATGCAGGTATATGTGATCTATCCTCCTCATCTTCCATAAAACAAGGGATGACATCAAATGAGAGGAATGATTCCTCTATTGTTTCAATTTTGTCTACTTTTTTAGTGTCTTTTTATTGCAACTGGTCATCTTCAATTGTTTCTTGTAATAGACCAAGACACTCATTATTTGGAGCACATGAAGGCTCTTCAACAAAAACCTCTTCACTCCTAGCCTAAAACCTCTCCCTCTTTTGTTATTCTGATCAATTAGGATCCCATACATTATGTTTGCCTTTGAAGAGGGAAATGGCAATAGGGGGGAAAAATGGTCAAAAGGGCATCAAAACTCTTGTTGAGGTTTTGGAAGGGGTTGATCATAGGAGAAAAAAGTTGAACCTCCTCAAGGATTGGTTTTTTTGAGGAATGGAGGCTCTTAAACTTGGGATATGGGTATGTGCAAGATCATGATGGGCCAAAAAGTGGCGATATTATCGATATGTGTAGAGTATGTGGCTGATGACTTTTTTACCCAAAATTGATGAAAGAAAAAGGGTTTTTAAAGACTCTCAACTTTCCACCAAAATAAATTATGCTTTATTTTGAATTTAATAAATAATTATTATTCATTTTCTATTTGAATTACGACTAAAGTCCTGAAAGATGGGCTGATTGATCTATAAAACGGTATCACATTTTTTAATCGAAAACATGTGTCACATTCTATGCTTCATACTATAGGATTAGAAAAATAAAAATTGAATTTCATGAAGTTTTGACCATGTTAAGGTGGTCGACATACGATTTTATATTTTTTAAAAGTTGTAATAAAAATTCATAATTAATTATTTACTTGGAAAAAATTACAAAAAAAATGCATCACATCTAGACATGAGTCCTCTACTTATATGTAAAATATTATAAAAAATTATTATCATTTTATTGTGGTTAGGGTGGTCAAACAAACACTTCTTATTTTTTCCCTAAAATTTAAGTACTATTGCATTAAAATTTCAAATTTTCACCAAATAGTTTTTTTTTTTTTAAATAAACCTATTAGTTTAGAAACTACATTCAATTTTCTCTAGATTCTATTCTTACATATTTTTGAAATAATATAGATAACATATTCAAAATTTTATGTCAAGTTACCTAATTCTGATTTTTTTGAATTTTTTGCCACTTAAGGGCCTGGTTTTTCCGTGATGATCCTGCACATACCCATATCCAACATAGGAGATCTACTTGATGGAATAAGAGGTTCAATAGGAGCTTTAATAGGCTGAATAGGATTCTTGAAACTAAAAGAAATTGTGCTTGCATACCTCCTACACAATAGGTTGTTCTAGAAAAAAGGAGGGCTAATAGAATTTTCAAGCGGTTTGTTAGGGTTCGTGAAACTTACATAATTATGCTTTCTTACCTCCTCCATAGTAGGTTGTTCTAGAACTGATGGAGGTTTTTTTTTGAAGCTAGGCACACAAGGGGTTTCCTAAGACTCGGGCATTTGTGCTAGAGTGAGGGCAAGTCTGAGTTGCTCTTGCCTAGCAAAATATTTTTTTGTATACTCTTCTTGTTGGCTTGATTTTTCCTCCAACTACTACTCATACCTCCACTGAGCTTCTATGTTTTGCTACTAAGGATAGTGAGCTTTATGGACAAGCTCATAGGTATTGTGGGAAATAACCTTGGCACCCCTGATGGGCTTGATTATCTCACTCCTCCTATTGTAGGTCAAATTCGTGTTGCTCTTTAAGCCCAACCAAATGGAGATCCCTCAATATGGACATGAGTTCACTTGAATTTTGGGGTTGCAAGGAAGAACAAGGTTGATTTGCAAAATGATGAGTCTCTTGGTTTTCTAATAAGAATATGAAGATGTCCAAGGTATGTACAAGATCATGATGGGCCAAAAAGTGGCAATATGATGGGTATGTCACTGACAACTTTTTTTCACCTAAAATTGATGAAACGAAAAGGGTTTTTAAAGGAGATTCTCAACTTTCCACCAATATAAATTATGTTTTACTTTGAATTTAATAAGTAATTATTATTCATTTTCTATTTGAATTACAACTAAAGTCCTGATTGATAGGCCGATTGAAAAACATCTATAGCTTTCAAATGAAATCACATTTTTTGAATCCAAAACACGTGTCACATTCTATGCTTCACATACTACAAGATTAAAAAATAATAATTATTATTTTATGAGTTTTTGACCAAGTTAAGGTGGTCAGACATACAAGTTTTTATATTTTTAAAAATTTGTACTAAAAAAATCATAATTAATTATTTACATGGAAAAAATTACAAAAAAATATTCAGCACATCGAGACACGAGTCCTCTACTTATATCTAAAATCTTATAAAAAAATATTATCATTTTATTATGGTTAGGGTGGTGAGATAGACACCTACTTCTTATTTTTTCCCTAAAATTTAAGTACTACTGTATTGAAATTTAAAATTTTCACCAAATAATTTATTTTTTTTAAACAAACCTAGTAGTTTAGAAACTAAATTCAATTTTCTACAAATTCTATTCTTACATATTTTTGAAATAATATAGATAACTTATTCAAATTTTTACGTAAAGTTGCTTAACTCTGATTTTTCTAAATTTTTTGCCACTTAAGGTCCTTTTTTTTCCATGATGATCTTGCACATACCCTCCAAGAAGATTGAGTAGGGGGGATAGGTAGTAAGCATTTTGAAAAGGTTGAGAACCCACAACAAGAGGGTTCTATGAAATAAAAGGGGAGGCATAACCAACCTATACATATAAGGTTGAATCTCTAAAGAAGGTTGGCTTCCTCTTTTCATCCAAGTGCAATGTGCTAGCCCAACACAACACATGAAATCCTACTACTACCCTACTCTAACAATTGACGAGGGAAAAGGGGAAGAAGGAGAATATGAAAGGGAAATTGAGGTGGTACACCAAGAGAGAAATTTGTTTCTTCCTGGTTGAGATTGCACAACAACATGTTGAAGAAAGACTAGTGGACTCACACATATCTTTATTTGGTCAATTCCCAAAAGCAAGCATGCAGGTTAGGTTTTGACAGGGTGCTAGAAGGAAAAGGATGTTCTCAAGCAACAAGTGTGAACGATTTAAAACTCAAACATACATGCATGGAAAGATAGAACACACACTTAGATATGAAGGTAATGAACTTACACAAGCATAAACAAGTTGACAAGAGGAAAGCTTGATCGATTTCATTGATGTAGAGGTGAAAAGAAAATCCTTACAATTGCAGAGATACAAAATTCATAGTCTACCAAAGAAAAGACCTAGAGGAGCTAGAGGAAGAACCCTTTGAAATAATACAATTGTTTCTTTTATAGATCAAGCATAACTTGGATGAATACAACTCAACCCTAACCCAACTAGGGTTATCAGTTAAGAGATATGATCAAGGAAAGACCCGATCTTCGAGAGCCTAGAGAAGTCAAGACTTGCATACCATAAATTTTCCATAAATATTTTCTTGAAAGTGCATCCAAATCCCCTCATAAAATTAGGGATATGGGAATGGATCTAATAGAAGGGACAAAGCAAAAACAATAAATTAGTATGGGAGCCACAAAATCGACTTGCATCTAAGTCAGAGAATGCATTGAATATTTTCCTTGAAGCCCAAAGGTCAAAATAGGTAGTTGAGGAAGTGGTTTGAGCATTAATTGCATTACCCATAAAACATGCCAAATCCATTGAAAGGTTGGGGCATCAGACATGAAAGAAAATATTTTCTTATGCATTAAATGGTATGGAGCCGCAAAACAACATCTTTGTCATGGATTGGGTGTTGGGCCTATTTTTTACTATTTACACATCATTGGCATTAGACCATCGGAGATCAAGCTTCAGGGGTTTTCCATACCATATACTAGAAGAAGGAAGAAAGAAGAAAGCAAAAAGAGAAAACCACAAATTTTGAAAGGATCACCCTTTTCGAGGTTTGGAGGTCAGGAAGAAGGCTTACGCCTTATTCTAGAGATGAAAGGGGTAAAAGGGAATACCAAAATCTGAAGTTCGAAAGGAGTCAATGAGGGTCAAAGATAAGAGTTACCTCTTACCAAAGAAAGGTAAGAGGTAAAGGAGAAGGTTGAAACCTGATGTCCTAAAACTTGACACTTAATCAAATTTTCAAAGGAAGGAGTGAAGTGAGTAAGAAGAAAGACAGAAGATGAAATTTCGATGCTTGAAAACCAAAGATGAGATTTCAGGGATTGGGAGTTGGGAAGAAGGCTTAATGCTTGAGATGAGGAGATGAAAAGAGAAAGAAGGAATGTCAATCCTCAAAGTCCAAAAAGACAAGACTTACGATAATCCTAAAGGATTTTGATTAGGCTTCTGAGGTCGGATGGTAGGCATACGCCTTATGAGGAGAAAGAAGTAAGACTTAAAAGGTAAGGCCAAAGGTTGAAACCTAAAGTATGATAGAAGAAAAGGTGAGAATATGGAAGAGGTAAGAGGGAAGTGTTGGAACACAACAATCTACTGAGAGGGGGGTGAATCAGTAGATAATTTTGTGACTCATTTATTCTCCTATTTGGGATATCATATTTATCAAATATCATCATATCATCCACAATAAAATATAAATTATGAGGGACCCAACAAGTTATTGGAGGTTTACATCCTTTTTTTTCAATTTAGATAAATATGATCTAATGGTTTCCATTAGTAGGATGATTGTAGAACACTTGTCTTTATAGTTCATAGAAAGAATTTACATTTTTTGGCACTATATGGGTGCAACCCACTATCCATCACTTCTTCCTTAAGGTTATGTAAAAATCTTAGTAAAATGGAAGAAAACATTAAGCACTAGTAAGAGTTATGGTCCATTATTAGGGAGAAAAAATAATGAAGAAACAAGCTAATTAACAATTTTATGAGAAATTTTTAAGTAGGATATTGGGTCTTTTTGCACTTAAAATCATATAAAAATTCCACTTAAATAGTAGAACTTGATAATATTTATAAAATATTAGCATTTTTTCTTACAAATTGGACTTAACTAAGTTATCAAAAATACATACTTTAAGAAGGTTATTGGATAGGTAATTTTAGCTTAAATATAATTAATAGAGATTTATGAAGAGATAAAAATCATTATGGAATATGAGAGAATCCTTTAGATAGGCACTAGAAAGCTATGGATAGAGATGATTATAGAGTATTTGATCAAGTAGAAGAGTCTAGAAAGTGGTGATGTAACATGGGAGTATGAATCATTCTTGTAAAATCATCCAAGGATCATTAGTGTTAAGTACATTTTTTGTTTTAATGGGATGGAATGCTACACCCTAACCTATAGCACACATGGGGATATGTGTAGCCAACTATTGCAAGTATGAAGATGTTGATACAAGAATGAAGGTGTTATCATTGATGTCAACTAGTTCTTGTCGTTAATTTCATGAATGCATCTTACTGGTTGTATATGTCGAGGATATTGAGAAAATTGTAATGAAGAAAGGTTGTAGGTATTTAGTGTTTTCTCTAGGTTTTGCTCCAAGATTTAATCTTATGTTTGTGTGGTTCAAATATTTTTATCATGGCTATTGGGTTTCTGGAGTGTTGTACAGTGCAAGTTATGTTCACTAGTTGTGAACTTCACTTTTCAGTGTCTCTGGCTGAGGTCCGAGAGAAATGTAGTTGCTCTAGATTTCTTCTTGTTTGAGTTTTATGCTTTTTTTTTGGATATAAATTTATATGATCATGTTGAGGATATTTTTTTTGTTTAAGAGGATTGGATCATGCTAAGGTTGTGTGTACTTAATTGTTCTATGTTCTTTACATTGGTTTGGTTGACCTTGTGTTTAGCACTACTTACCTAGATCATGGAATTATGTTGAAGAGTATATTTGGGTCATCCTAATTCTAATTCCACCCGAGAATGTTTCAGTGTTGACCTAATTCAAATTTAAAAATACAAATGATGTGGTTGTAGTTGACTTTTGATATGTTTCAAAGTTGAAGATGGTATAAATACAGGATGAGATATTGATGAAATGTGTGCAAAGAAATAAAGAAAGATAGATGTGAAATAAAGTGTGTGGTTGAGTAGATCAATGAGAAATCTTAGTGCTCAAATTTATGGAATCAGTGAGCTAAAGGTGTACTCTATCATTCATGCATGTCTACAAATGTTTGAGCGAGTTGCAGTGGAAATCTCTATTGCATTGAGACTATCTTCTCTATGTAAGAAATCACTTCTATCTTCTTTGTATATGTGTGGTAGTGAGCCCTTCGAGTGGTTAACCCTTGTTGGATAGTGAGTGCTGATACAGATGGTGAGTCTTGTTTTGGCAGTCAGCCTTCTCTAGCAGTGAACCTTTGTAATCTTTTTTGATATTTTCTATATTGTGAGCTAATCCTCATTGTGATTTTTTCCTTATCAATGGTTTCCACATAAATCTAGTGTTATTTTCTTTGTGATGTTTTTTAGTTTCTTCTTTTGCACTTAATGATTAATCATATTAGTAGAATAAATTATTTGTGATTGATCTAATTTCTGGTGGAGGTTTTTAAAGGCTTCATTTTTTACAACTGATTCACCCCCCTCTTAGTTGTCTTGTTCAGCAATTGGTATCAGAGCTTGGTTCCTTGGAGAGGAACTTAATCGCTTAAGGAAGGTTTGAGATGGAAGGAAAGATCACTTTTGTGTATCCTAGGTTCAATGGAACTAATTATGTTATTTGGAAAATACAAATGGAAGGGTATCTAGAGTATTGTGGATATGATGTTGAGAAATATTATAAGACTTCTTACACTCCTCATGTTAATGGTCTGAGTACAACTGATGAAATCAATGTGCATGAATCAAACAATAAGGAAAAGTTCATTATGAGGAATAGTCTTTCACATTCTAAGTTGATTAAAGTTCAAAATTTGAAGACTACTAAAAAAGTCTAGGATGCTTTAGAAAAGGTGCATGAAGGAGATGAAAAAGTCAAAGAAGCAAAGTTGCAAATTTTGGACGCACAATTTGAGACCCTGCATATGTCTAGAGATGAGAACATTAAATATTATGTACAAAGAGTGGACAAGTTGGTATATGGAATGCGAGAACTTGGTGCTAGAGTAGATGAATCCAGGGTTGTGAAGAAGATTCTCATAACTCTCCCTGATGCATATAGTGAAAAGGTATCTTCTATTGATGAATTTATAGATTACAAAACTTATACTAGAGATCAATTATTGGGAACTCTAACATCTTATGAAATGAGAAAGCCTAGCTTGAGAAACAGATTGAAGATATAAATTGCTTTCAAGGCTATAAGAGCTAAACATCCATATGAAGAAAACCTAGATGAAGTAGAAGCTAACTTTTTAAGAAGGATGAAGAAAGGATTTAGTAAGTATGAAGGTAAGTTACCCTTTAAATGCTTTAGTTGTGGAGGAATAGGTCATTATGCTTTGATATGTCCAAAAAGAGCTAAGAAGAACAAACAAAGATTTAACAAAGAAAACAAAGGTAAGAAGATCAACAGAGCATACTATGTGAATGAGGATGCTATAATTTCTTATGAAGAACCTGATTATGGAGATTTTGATGATAATGAATGCTTGTTCTTGGCTATAAAAGATGAATCTACTCCTACTAATAATGAAAGATGGGTGAAAGAAAGTGCTCTTAAGAAAGATGAAGATATTGTGGCCTCTACCCTGCATGATAAACAAGAAAAGAACTATTGGATTGTCAACAGTGGTTTTTCAATCATATGACTGGTGATAAGATTAATTTTGTTAAAATTGAATGGAGGCTTAGTTAAGTTTGGAGATGATAGTAGTGCTAAGATTTGTGGAATAGGTTTAGTAAGTTTTGATGGAAATCATTTAATATTGATGATGTCTACTATGCTAAGGGCTTAAGGAATAATATTTTGAGTGTTGGACAAATGTGTAGTAAGGATTTAATCTTGTATTTGAAGATGAGAGATGTGAGATTAGGAAAGGATCTAGAGCAATGATTGCTGCAGGAAAGCGGTCTGAAGGAAATATTTATCAACTTAAGGGTGTTGATGGACATTTCTTTATGACTTGGATTAATGATAGTTTGTTATGACATTAGAGAATGTGTCATATGAATTTTGACAACTTGGTGAGGATCAGTTCGGTACAAGTTGTAAGAGATTTACCAAGGACTACAAGGCGCCTGTTAATGCTATTTGTAAGAATTGTCAATTTGGAAAGCAAGCGAGAAACAACTTCAAATAAAAGGAACAATCTACTACCAGACTAATGGATTTGATTCATACAGATCTTTGTGGTCCTACAAAAGTGAGAAGTCTACAAGGTGAAAGGTACTTTATGCTTCGGATTGATGTTACTCTAGATATACATGGGTTACTTTTCTTAGAGATAAATTTGATGCATTAGATAGATTCAATACATTCAAGGCTATGATAGAGAATGAAGTAAATTTGAGAATAAAATACTTGAGGTATGATAGAGGTGGTGAATTCACCTCCCATGAGTTTAATATGTTTTGTGAAGTTCATCAAATAAAAAGATAGTTATCTACTCCTAGAACTCCTCAACAGAATAGAGTTGTTGAAAGAAAGAACAAAATGATTCAAGAAGCTGCTAGATCAATGATTACTAAAGTTGGTCTACTAGAAGTTTACTAGAGAGAAGCTATTCACATAACCATTTATTTTTTCAATTGATTTCAAGCAAAAGCTAATAGCTCTAAGACTCCCTATGAGTTATGGTGTGGAAGAATTCCCACTATTAAGTATTTCAAAGTATTTGGAAGAAAATGTTATATCAGATGGGATGAAGAAAATTTAAGGAAATTTGATGCTAGATGTGATGAAGGCATCTTCCTTCAATATTCTACTAGAGGAAAAGCTTACAAATGTTTCAATAAAATACTGAGAAAGATTATAGAAAGCACAAATGTCAAGGTTGATGAAGAAAGGAAGAATTCAATTGAAGTTGATGGATATGTATCTAATGAACCTAGTTGTATAGAAGTTGAAGAAGTTGTGGAAGAACAAGAAAGACAAAATGAAGAAGAAGAAGAAGAAGCTCTGATGGTATCCCCAAAAACACCTAAATATGTATAAAAGAATCATTTAAAAGATCAAATCATTGGAGAGATGAGGAAAGGAGTACTGACAAGAAGTAGAGTTGTTGCTACATGTGAGATAAATCTATGTTTACTTTCTGAGGTTGAACCGAAGACCATAAGTGAAGCATGTAAAGATGAACATTGGATGAAAGATATGAAAGAATAACTTATGCAGATTGAGAAGAATCAAACTTGGGAATTGGTCCCTAGACTGGTAGATAAAAACATAATTGGATCAAAATGGATATTCAAAAATAAGTTGAATGAGAATGGAGAAGTAGTTAGAAATAAAGCAAGACTTGTGTGTAAGGGCTACTCACAAGTAGAAGGTATATATTTTCAAGAGACTTTTGCTTTGGTGTCAAGAATGGAAGCTATTAGAATTCTTTAGCATTTGTTGCTCATAAAGATTTCAAGGTCTATTAGATGGATGTGAAGTTTGTATTCTTGAATGGTGAATTGGATGAAGAAGTCTACATCATGGAACAACCAAAAGGATTTTAGATGTCAAATCAACCAAATATGGTTTGTAGATTGAAAAGGGCTTTATATGGACTAAAGCAAGCTCCTAGAGCTTGGTATGCAAGGTTAGATAGGTACTTGATTCAGCAATCTAAGTTCAATAAATGTACAACATATAGTAATTTTTAATTTAAGATTGAAAATGACAAAATCTTGATAGTAGTTATCTATGTTGATGACTATACCTTTGGAGGAAATGAAACAACATGCAAAAAGTTTGTTCAAGAAATGCTAAAGGAATTTGAGATGTCTATGTTTGGCGAGATGAATTTCTTTCTTGGGCTGCAAATTAATCAAATAGAAAAAGGAATTTTTATTTCACAAACAAAATATTTGATGGAAATGTTGAAGAAGTTTGGGATGGACGGTTCCAAACCGATATGCACTCCTATGGTGACTGGTTGCAAATTGAGTAAGGATGATTCACCTAAGGCTGATTAGAGCAACTATAGATCTATGATTGGAGGATTGTTGTATTTAACAGATACTAGACTAGATATTATGCATGCAGTTTGTCTTGTGGCTAGATTTAAAGAAGACCCTAAGGAAACACATGGTGCCTCTGTTAAAAGGATATTTAGATATTTGAATGGCACTCCAAATTATGTCTCATGGTATCCTAGAGATATTGATTTTACACTAAGTGCTTATACAGATGTAGATTGGACAGGTTGTGTAGATGACATAAAAAGTACAAGTGGTGGTGCATTCTTTCTGGGTTGCAAATTGGTAGCTTGGTTGAGTAAAAAGAAAGATTCAATTTCCTTATCTACTACTGAGGCTGAGTATATTGTTGCAGCATCTTGTACGTGCAAGTCTTGTGGATGGCTTGGACATTGAAAATATTAGAGAAATATATGATAGATCCTATTTCTATCTTATGATAGCCATGTGCAATTAACATTTGAAGAGATAGAGTGATGCATTCAGGAAAATCATATATCTATCAAGGTATCACTTTTTTAAGAGAGAAGGTTGTGAGAATGAAGTAAAACTTGAGCCATGTACCTATGAAGGGTGGGGTTCTGGCGACATATTTACAAAGGCTCTTCCTAAAGACTACTTGGATCTTCGAGAGAAGTTAGGGTTATTTCTCCTCCCTTCTTCCAACTAGATGCATATGGAGATGCATCGATAAATTTAATGATCTATCTTTCTTTTGGACTGATTTATTGGTGACTACTCTCAAGGGAGTAGGTAGTGTAATGTGTTGTCATTGAAAGAGTATTTTATTCTTAATGTCAAAGGGGAAATCAATGTAAAAAATCTTTTGTCTTTTCCATTGATGTCAAAGAGGGAGAGAAAGATGTGAAAAGGAAGAAAGTATCATGTAGAAAAAGCATATCTACTAAAAGGGGAAAAAATCATGAAAAGTGTCATTTAGGGTTGTTTTGTTTGTCTTTTGTGAGTTTTCACATCGTGTGTTGTCACTCGATGACAAAGGGGAGATTGTTTACCAAAGTATGAAGATGTTGATCTGAGAATTCAAGGTGTTGTCATTAATGGTCCAGCTGGTTGTTGTCATTAATGTCATGAATCACATGTCACCTAGTTGTATATGTTGAGGATATTGAAAAAGTATAATGAAAGAAAAGTTCTGAGGCATTGGTTTTGCTCTAGGGTTTACTCCGAGATTTTTCTCTTATGTTGGGTGTGGTTGGAATAGTGATCATGGATGTTGGAAGTTTTCATATCTAGATTTTGGGTTTCTAGATCATTGTACAGTACGAGTTATGTTCACCAGTTGTGAACTATGTTTTTTAGTGTCTCTAGTTGAGGTTCAGGAGAAATGTAGTTGCTCCAGATTTCTTCTTGTTCAAGTTTTATGCCTTGCAGTTTTGGAGATAAATTGATATGATTGTGTTGAAGATAAGTTTGTTGTCTAGGAGGATTGGATCATGCTAAGGTTGTGTGTGCTTAATTGTTCTATGTGCTTTACACCGGTTTGGTCAACCTTGTGTTTAACGTTACTTACAAAGATCATGGAAGCATGTTGAAGCATGTGTTTGGGTCACCCTCATTCTAACTTCACCCTAGAATGTTTTTGCGTTGACCTAATTTGAATTTGAAAATACAAATGATGTGGTTGTGGCTGACTTTAGATATGTTTCAAAGTTGAAGATGGTATAAATACAGGATGCGACATTGATGAAATGTGTGCAAAGAAATGGAGCATAATAGATGCAAGATAGATGTGAAATAGAGTGTGTGGTTGAGCATATCAGTGTGAAATCTTAGTGGTGAGTTTCTAGAAGCAATGAGTTAAATGTGTACTCTGTCATTCATGCACATGTCTACAAGTGTTTGAGCGAGTTGTGGTGGAAATATATGTTGCATTGAGACTGTCTTCTCTCTATAACAAATCTATTCTATCTTCTTTGTATATGTGTGGAAATGAGCACTCTGAGTGGTTAACCCTTGTTGGATAGTGAGTCTTGATTGAGGCAGGTTAGTCATGTTTGGCATTGAGCCTTCTGATGAGCCTTTTGTAATAATTTTTGATACTTTACATGTTGTAGGCTAATCACCTCTTTGGTTTTCATATTGGTTTCCACATAAATATGGTGTTATTGTGTGTGTGTGATGTTTTTGAGTTTCCACTTTTACACTTAATGATTAATCATATTAACAAAGTAAAGGATTTTTTATTGATCTAATTTTTAGTGGAATATTTTAAAGGCTTAATTTGTTACAACTAATTCACCTCCCCTCTTAGTTGTCTTGTTCAACACCAACTTGTGGCTGGAATAACATTTAATTAAAGTAAATGACCATTTCTAATATTGTATAGGTAGATATATTATATTAGGTGATATCTAAGACAAAAGTACAATCTATATAGGATTTATTGATTAGTTTGTTATTATTATATTCTAAATTGCATTAATGTTGAATAATTTTTGAGGTTATCCCCTTGCAATGGCTTATCAAGTTATAAAGTATTTACAAGTGATTCCTATTATATTACTAAGTATTTGAACATTATTTTATTTTTCTCTTGTGAAAATTATATTTGTTACATTTATATAAATTTTACATTACCTCAACACTCTTAGGAATTAAATAACATGGGTTTTCTTAATTTTCTATCAGAAATCAAATGAAAAAATGAATCTATATTTTTTGTGCTTGATAAATTCTCTAAAATGGCCATTTTGGTGACTTGTAAGAAGATCATCATAGTGTTAGAAATTATTTCCATATTTTTCAATAATTTTAGCTTCGCTTCAAGGTATTTTACCTCCATTCTCTCTAACTAGAACATTATACTCACCAACACTTTTTGGCACTTTTTATACAATATTAGACACAATTAGATTATTTCAAAATTTTCCACCCATAAACTAATTTGGGGAAATGAAATGGTGAATCACACAGTAGTTCATCTTCTCTAACTTTATAATAGTGTGCATCTATATACATGGGATGATGTTCAACCTTTCATCCAAAAATATTATAATAGATCAATACTATGCTCTACAAGGCATAGTCTTTTTCCAAATGTCTTGGATTCCATCTAGTGGCCCCTCTTAACATATTGTACTATGTAATAGTGAGTATGATGACTTGCACATAAGAAATAGAGGTAGATAAATCTTAGTGATTCATCTAATGAATCCAAGATCATCACTAAAAAATATGAAAATTTATTTAGCACCAACAACCGATATGTAGAGCTCACTATGATACCCATCGATATGGTTCCGTCTTTAGAAGAAATTCTTCCACAATTCACACTATGATTTGAAACCCTTGAAATATGGTCCTTGGATGAACATTCAAAGTTTTGTCCTACATAAGCCAACTTATCAACAAAAATAAATTTAATAATTTTCAAGTGAAATTCAATTTTGGTCAAACATATGTTCTAGCTAGATTTATTCTAGTTAAATTAGATCTAGGACATAACTTTTTCAACTAAATTTATCCACTAATATATTTGTAGCATCACTTTGGTATTTAATTTAATAAAAATTTTAAAAAATGATGTTCTCACAACTCCTACTCATATAATTAATATTTAGAAAAAAATAAAGATACCCTTTTATAGATGTATAAGTGTAGTTTTAAAAATGCATTATTTAAATATTTTAATTAGTGTTTAGAGTTTATTTTTTTATTTTTTTTACTAAAATTAGGTCATCAACATCATAACATAAAGTTAATAGTCTAGTCAAGAAAACTATTAAAGTTTTTTTTTTTTAAATTAAAAAAATATGATGCATTGAAGGAGAGATTCTATATTAAGACAATACAATTTTTTATTTCATTTTGGATAAATTTTTAATAAAAAATTGCATCACATCGAAATGGTTATGTTTTTAGTACACATAAATTTTAAAATTTATTTAAATATATATTTATCAAAATGGTAAGAAAATTAATCCATGCACACTACAATTTCAAGTTATAAATACTAATAAAATTGAAAGAAAAAATATAAATTTTATTATATAAAAAATCATGTCCCACTTAACCTTATTTTTCAACATTTTATCAAAAACTAAATTATAATATCAATTTTTTAAAAAATACATTTAAATAATTTTTTAAAATTACAAATAGAAAATACACCAAAAAATTAATATTTCATTAGATTATACCATTTTAAAATTGTAAGAATATATGTCACTTTCTAGTGATTCAAGTTAAAAAATTAGATCTAACTCAACTATTTTCTTTATAAACATGGGATCAAAATTGAACTTTCAACCTAGTAAACCATATAATGTGGCTTATGTGAGAATTATTTTGTTCTCAACATACCATAGTATTTTGGTTTGCAATATTTATTTTAATATAGAACTATTCAAGCCATATTTCCCATCCCTACTATACATCTTTACACAACGCTTTAATGCAAAATTCCTATGCATCTTTACATAACACTTCTTTCTTACATATTCCAATATTACATATTAGAGCATATGACTACCCTTGAATATATCCACTTCACCACCATATGTGTTATGTCTACACATGTTGTATTAGTAACATAAGATTAACACTTGGCACCATACAAGTTGAACACCTATCATAGTCATATTCACAAGGAAAGAATTCTATATATTTTTTAAATCTATTAACATATTGTTATCACCTAGCTGATGGCCCTTGCATATTAATAACTATCATATACAGGGTATATAAAAGAAATTTCATTAAAAAGTGTGTTGTCTACATATTTTTGCATAAAATTTCTTTCATGCAATACAATTACATTATAAAGTTTCTCTCTCTTTATCAATGTGCATACACATGCTAGTCTAGAGTATGTTATTCATATATTCTACAAAATATGTGGATTATTATTCTAATTTATAGGTCTATCCTTTAATCCTTCTCATGTTCAAATAGTGTCAATCAAATGTCTTAGTTTAAATGCTACTTTTTAGTGAGAACTAAGAGTTTTATTTTTTTCTTTCATGTAAAATTTGGAGTTTTTATTATGGAGAATTGATTCAAGTATCTTCATATATTGTTAAGTCAATGCATGTGTCTAGAAAATTTATGAAGATTAATGAATTTATGGCTTCCCAATAATTGTTGTTATTTTTTATTAATTAAACAAA
>VDFB02382097.1:0-45254 GCA_007258455.2 Sequoia sempervirens
TGGATCCACCGACAACAGAAACTCTCAATCGAATCAATCCTTCTCTCTGACCAACCGGTTGTTCTTTACACCGACCAATTGCATATGCTTAAAAGTTTCTAAAGCCCTTTTCAACAAATCCATTTTGTACATATCTGCAATCATTGCAGTCCATGAGATTTTTTAGGTATTCTGTCAAACAGTTCACGTGCCTGGTTAATGCTTCCACTTTTTGCTTGAAAGTTTATAATATCTGACAAAATTCCTCTATCCTTTATGCTTCGATGGATGTCCATACTGTTCCAAAGCTCCCATTTTGGCATGGGCGGGGAGGATGCTAGCAAAGGTTGCGGAATTTGGCTTTAAACCTGACAATTGCATTTGCTTGGAAATTTCTAAAGCCTTTTCAGCAAATCCATTTTGTGCATATCCGAGACCACATCTCTTTGAGGCACCTTGTCAAACACTTCACATGCCTTGTCTATGCTTCCACATTTTGCATACATGTCTACCCGGGCAGGTGCAACTACATCTGAAAAAATTTCCCTTATCCCTTATGATTTGATGGATGTCCATACCCTGTTCCAAAGCCCCCATTTTTGCACGGGCAGGGAGAATGGTAGCAAAGTTTAGACTCTGGATTTACACCTGCCAATTGCATTTGCTTGAAAGTTTCTAAGGCTTTGGACATCCTGTTGATTCAGAATAACATTTATCTAAGCGCAATAACCTACAGGCTTGACGCAGAAGAATGGGACATGGATGACCTCTTCGGCACACACCACCTACAAATACCAGTTCCACTCAACTGGCATTTCAGACCGAGCATAGGGGAAAGCGCCTCTACAATTGTCAATGGCTCTCAAACAAAATAGTGGACATTGTCTAGTCATTTTGAAGTAGAAAGAACTTTCCAATCCAACGAAACATCAATTGAAGGCCGCTTTGACGCGAAGTAGAGCTTCGGATTCGTAGGAAGGACATCTGTTGGGCAATAATCGATGGGACACAGAAGAGGGAAATAAGAAGAGATGAAAGTGTGAAATGAAGAGTATAGAGGAGAGGTTGTGTAAAAAGATGGAGATGGCCATTCTATTTGCGATGCAGAAGGGGAATGCAGTTTGTTGTTTGTTGTACCAGTTAGTCTATCGCTGTCTGCACCATTGGAGGACGGCGTATGGCCAAAAGCTCGGCTATTGTAGCGCAGGATGGGAAAATAACGGAGCTAATATCTCTCCCGAAAAATGTTAATAGTAAAGGAAATTAACCAGTAAAGCAAAAAGTAACCGCTAAAATCATCACCGAGATTTTCACCGGCAGCGAAAAATTTAACAGTCCAAATCAATTCAATCGTCTCCCAACGTGACAGAGCCGTTGATCAGGCAAATGAGCTTTGGTCTATTTCAAATGAGTAGCAACCCGGTAAATATACAGGTGAAGCTCAGCGATGTTTTTGGATTATAAGCGCTGCTATTAGCTATCCTCAAATGTACTTGGCCAGATAGGCTATTATAGGTGAGAATTCAACCGGAAAAGTCTCACTGTCTGATGCCGGCTGAGACTATTCTGGTTGGATTCTCACCTGAGACATGCCATCCGCATTTTTTCCTTGAGAAGGTTTTTCCGGTGGGAAGAGTATTCTGGTGACCTGACGCCGTTTGTTGTCCTCTCCAGCTTTCATTTCCTTGACGCCGTATGCTGTCCCTCTGCACCTAGTATGGGCGTCCTGACAGAAGTATGGGTGAAAAATAAAAGGATCACTCATATCGGTGAACAACGTACCATCTACTCCCTGCACACTGTATTAATTTTACCTTGACTTTCGGGGTTTTGCGTGCGAGTTGAAGTAGTTGTGTCTACGTGTATTCCCTATTTGCCTATTTCTATTGCTTTTTCAAGTGGCCTTCTTTAGAATTAAATGGCAATGGCGGTTATGACAGGAGGAGAGCAAGGAAACATCAGAAGGGAGAAGGTAATTTCTATTTTTATGCTTCATGGCCTTTGTTGCTTTTACCAGTGGCATTGGGTTACTTCTTCAGAAGGGAGAAGGTAATTTCTATTGTAATGCAAACCCTTTCATATTAAGGCAATGGCTGTTAACCCTCCATTCTTTTTATCGCTGGTGTTGGAGAAATTTTGCAGTTGAAGTAAATGTCTCTTTCCAATGTATTTTTTTTGTAGGTCCACAATTTCTCTCATCCTTGCACAGGCGGGAAGGATGCTGGCAAAGCTTATGGGGTCGAGCTTTACACTTGGAGATAGGGATTTATCTGCAATCCGGTGATGGAGTGTACGGGCCGCCTTTTCCTTTCTGGGATGAAGAAATAGAGAGCTTGGGAGCTGCAGTGGAGGATGCAATAGAAGTGATGTTTGGTGCTATGGATGAAACAATTAATGAGACTCATTTCCAGAGACAGAGTGCCTATTTCCTTACTCCATAGATCATATTCAGGAATGAAACAATCTGCAAGAGGATAGCAATAATGAGTCCTGTGAGTATCAGGGTTTTTTGAGGGTTTGAAATATTCAACCTGTCGAATTTTTCCTGGTATTCGCTTTCAACATTTATTGATTGTGGGTTATCTGATATTACTGAAAAAATTGGTGTTTCTTGTGGGATTTTGGAATAGTTGTAGGATTTAACGTTTCGTTATTGTTTCGATTGTAATGTCATCTCAACCTGACAAACCCTCGAAAACCCTCGACTTTATTTGGGATTATTTGACAGCGTTGTTATAGAATTCTTTAGGGTTTTGTAATTGTTGTCTGTCTGGGAGCCGAGCTACACAAAGATATGCGCGCTTAGCTGTTCGGCTGCAACAATAAGGTATGGAGTATCAATCTTTGTGCACAAATTCTCAGTTCTTGATATCTAGACTGGTTTGGCCTCTGTTCTGCATTTGCCAGCTAGTCATTTCTCTGCATAACTGTTTAATACAAGTGTAACAGATTCTTATATTATTGCCAGCTCCAAGAGAGGCAAGCAGATGCAAACACAAGTAGCTGAAAGCAGAGAACTTAATGCTTTGTAGAACTTCAATAAATTTCCTACAAACTCTCATAGACTCAGAAATAAACACACTAAATAAGCATATTAGCATAATACAATCAGGAGCTTAGACATTTCTTCAAGTTATTGAATGTTTTGAATTCAGATTCTGATGAGGAAAAGCCATGTATTGAGAAAATTAACTACAGTCCACATGCAAGTGGGGTCATAGATATGGAGTATAAGTAGAACAACTGTATAGGTGGCTAAAACACTGTAGTAGCTGATGGTTGGAATGGCTGTGGAGGAGACAGAAAAAAGTAAAAAGATAGATGCACTGGTGGAACAATCATAAAAAGTAGACAATAATAAATTAAAGAATATTAATTTGGAGTTTCTGAATTTGACCATCCAAATATTTTTCGATGAACGGAGGGAGGTAGTCAAAGAAGAGAAATATAAAAGAATAATTGGCCAAAGGAAGAAGGAAGTTGAAGAAGAGTAATACCGACAGCTATTCTTCATTATTTCTTTTCTTTGGCCATCTTCATCATCATGATGGACCATGGAGTATGATCCAAAACAGGGTTGCTATTCTTCAATATTTCTCTTATTTTGGCTAACTTCATTCAATGATGGATCATGGAGAGTATGATTCAAAATAGGTCTACTATTCCTCATTATTTCTTTCCTTTTGTCTATCTTCAACTTGATGATTGATCATAAAATAAAAGAAGGGAAGAATAATGCTGAGAATCTTCTTTAAAAGGTCATTTACTCTCTTTGACAATTTGATTTGCTGCTCAGTAATTTTAGGAGTTTCTTTTGCTAAAAATAGTGAATTTATTCAACCACTTCAAATTAGTCTAGATTCATAGCACAGCTATCACTTCTTGTTGTGGACATGTTGGAATGGGTCAAAGATTTAGGAAGGTAGCTGAAGGAAACATTTTTTTTTAATATTTTGGTTGATTTAGGAGCTTGGACTAATTTGAGTCTTGGAGGTTGTATTTAGGAATGCATTAATCTGGATTGGAGTAGAGGAATGACTTTGAGCTTTGTAAATATTTTATTTTTAGTAGTATCATGTCTCTTGTATTCTCCATCTAGCTTTACCTTTTATCATTTGTGATTGTTTATTCCTTTGTTAAAATTTTATCTATCTATTAAGTTTTGAGAAGAGTATGTAATCCTTTCATGTTTAGCTATAATCCCTTTATTTTAAGTTTAAGTATTATATCAGCTTGGTATCAAAGAAACAAGAAGATCCTATTAGATATTTTTACCCACCAAGTTCTATTCTCTATCATTCTTTGGCAATAGAAGTGTAGTGAATGTGATGTGAATCTGATTTGAAAAAGGTGTCTCAAGTCATCCTCAACAATGTTCAACTATCTTGCATAGATTCTCTAGGCATAGGTAAGTTGAAGAATCTAAATACACACATGCAACAATGACTCCAAAGATAAGAGGGAATCCATTTTATAGCTATCTCTAAGTCTTCAAATAGTCGACTTATTAAAGGAGAGAGTGATGGTCTTTTATGGTTGAGGGTAGAAGATCATGACATCATCATTGAATCCTTCCAAGCCTTGAGAAGAAGACAAAAGAGGATATATTGATAGTTCATGGTGTAATAATTGGAAGAGAAATAGGAAATAGTAGAGGGAGCTATAAATAGGGAGAAAATAAATGGAAAGGAAGATAAATGTGTTATGTGTACAAGGAAAGAGAAGACTAATATACCACATAATGGGAGAAAATGTGGAAGGCTACAACCCATAATGTGTGGGAAGTAATTTTTATGAGATAGTTGAATTATTATATTTTATGCTACATGAAGGTGTTTAAAGAGAGATTTGTACAGTTAGGGTTTGTTAAAACTTGCAGAAAATAATGTTTGTTTGTTTGATTTTTTTAGTTTTTCAGTTGGTGTAAATTTTTCATGCCTTTTCATCTTAATTGAGGTGTAATTAAATGCCTCTTTGTTTGTTTTGACATCGTTTTTGCAAGTGAGAAATATGTAGGGCATTAACATTAGCCATGATTTTGTGAAATTTGATTATGCTGTTTTATACTGTTATTTTAATTTTTTTAATTTTTCTAATTTTGAAATATTGGGTTTAGGTGGAAAGGCTAAGCCCCTGAAGCAGCCAAAGCAAGAGAAAAAGGAGTATGATGAGGTAGGGCTTTCTTTTGTATTTTAATTGAGTTTGAATTTTCTTTATATATGTCTTTAAACTATGTCTATGAGACTTAGCGAGTAGACACTGAGTTAGTCTTGGGCCTTGGCGAGTCTGCAGCCTTGACTTGCAGACTCAACTGAGTCAAACAGCTGGAGCTTGCAAACCCCAAATGACAATACCTGTTAATCTCCCTAAAATAAAGAAAAATGAATTTTGGATATTATATTTTTTCATAACTTTGAGTATTTTCCTGTTAGAGTCTGACCCAAACATTGGCTGGTTGAGTACTTGTTGAGTCTGAGTCTTCATAACTCAGATATTTTTTTGGGTAGTGCTACTTTAAATTCTAAATGGAGATAAATGCTTGCCATATTTTATAATTTGAAGTCAATTGCTTGTGGAGTTTGAATAGAATAAACCAGGACTGATTTGATATACATATCTTTTCCATTCTTTGAAATAAAGCTTTTGATGGTGAAAATGCCGGAGCAACAACCTTGGGGCAATTTCGAAGTATAGAACAAAGTTACGTTTTGATGCTTAAAAATGTAATTAACGTTTACATGTGAACACATTAGGGTACCACAAACTATTTTTTGTTACCTGGTTTAAAGGAAAGCCTTGACAAAGTGAAAAGTCACATCTTGATGCCTTTCATTCTCTGTCTTGCAAAATTTTATTTTGCTTTTCTCAAATCTATTATGTAATTGAGGTTTTTATTTTGGTAATTAGTTCTTATCTTGCCCATGCGCCATTTTTATTGCTAAGGATGCTACTTGAAACATGATCCCCTGGGGCCATACTTTACAACATGGATTTTTATCTCTCTTTCCTCACAGAAGCATTTTCTCAGACTTGCTCCTGTTATCATCACTTTGGCCATGGGCTACAAGATTTGAACCTTTGTGGTTTGACTTGAAAAAGAAATGCCTTCCTCGCAATTATGCCATATGTTATTAGACTGCTATGGCCTGAAATTATTTTTAGACCACATAGTATCAAAACATCAAAAATCTCTGACCAACCATTCTTTATATAGCATGGAAAACTTTTCCAATCATCATCAATATTAACAGCTATACCACTGGTATGTACTGGAAAGGATGCATAATGAGGCACAAGAAAAAAAAATAATATAATAGTAGAACATCTTGATATGACTATCTATGAAAGTTGTTCATTGCTAACATGCATATACGACTGTGTTTACTCAAATTAATATAAGCTTTATAAAAAGAACTGGTTTCATGTGTGCCAGTTTATCTAGCATTAGAACATTGTTCCTATGCTCCTTGGGAAAGGTCTGTTATTGGATCAGGATGACTTTAAACTTTTGACAGTCCCACCAAAGCAAGGTATCACTGGCTTGTATACCTATATGGCGTATCAAATTTCAAGTCTTTAGTAAATTGGTAATAATAGATTACTTAAATGCTGATACACAGTTTAGAGATTGTACTTTAAAGTGACTTTTTTGATGAACTTGTGATCCACAATCATCCTTTACAAGCCAGTTTTGATTGGTTAGCTATATTCGATTGGCTTGAAAAATCACAAGTCTCATGCTGCATTGACCTTTTTGTACCTGCATTTTATGCATACTTCCAAAGTAGATGACATGCCAATTTATGTTAGGGGTGGTTCAATTTAGCTGACCTCTTTTTGTCTTCTGCAGTAGAGAAATTACCAGTGATACATTATTGTATATATAAAGCTTCACTATTTATACTGATTAGTCTGCTGTTTTGATTTTTCTGTAGCATGATCTCACAAATATTCAAAAGAAAAAAAGACGAGGAGAAGGTAACACCCTTTCTTCCAGCAACAAATTTTCATATTTCATGGCAGGACACCCGTTTAAGATTCCTCTGGAGAGGGATGCTTGCTAAGTATATTATTTATATCTGAGGAATACCGTCATTTAGTCATTTATTTATTGATGCCTGTTTTCTATGGAGTCACAGGCCTTGAAGGAGTTAAAAGCCAAGGCACAACAGAAAGGTTCTTTTGGTGGATCGGGATTGAAAAAAAGTGGCAAAAAATAAGCACTGCAAATGATGGTTATTTGCAACTAGAATTTGCTATAGTGTTTACATAGGAGAGTGTTTACTAAAATATGCAACATGGTTAAGAATGCCTAAAATTATAGCCCTTCCAGACTAAGTCAACTTTCATTTATGTTTTGATGTGGTGATATCTAAATAAGTAATTAAGGACTTTTGTTGTATCCGGTTTTCATTCTGCTATTTTGATTTTGATTTTTGTCTTTAGTTTTACTGTAATGAATGTGGTATAATATGTTCTTACTGAAAAATGATTTAGGCTTGAAGCTGGAACCTACATGCAAGGTTAATTAACTCAAGATATATATGTGCCATTGCTAAATAATATCTTTTTTTGGAGAAATTTTGCCTCTAATGCAAAACGGTATTAAACACTGACAATGTTACATGACTCCATCTTGGAGTGTTTTAACTGCTGCACATAAATACTTGACCACCTGAGTTTTTCAAAATCTTATGGTTTGACAGGTGATTTGCTTTAATTTTAGAAGAGTTATTTACAACCTTATGGTTGGCCGATGAGTTTCTTTAATTTTAAATGATTATTGCAATTTATCCGCAATTTAATTCATTGAAATGTGATCTGGTGTAGGAAAGATGTATGGGGTTATTAAGTTGGGTGTCTGCTTTTTTGAGTTTATCAGTGCACTTAAAAGAGTATTGAAATACTTTATGTTTAAAATCCAATTATGGACTATGGAAATACATAATTTTATAGTTAGTCTTATGAAAAGCAATTTATAATTTTATATTTATCAGGGTTAGGCTTACAATTCAATTAAGGTTAGGTTTAGGGTTTAATTAGAATTCTAAAATAAATCTTTTGTTACCCTGAGGGTTAGGGTTAGGGTTAGGGTTAGGGTTAGTGTTAGGGTTGGGGTTATCATGAATAGGGATTAGGGTTATGGTTATGGTTACCGTTAGTGATAGGATTAGGGTTAGGCTTAGGGTTATGGTTATGGTTAGGCATATGTTTATAAATGATAAAATATAGTAATTTGGTTGGGGTTAGAGTTAAAATTGGGCTTAGGGTTGGGTTATCATCATGAATAATAATTAGGGTTAGGGTTAGGGTTGGGGTTAGGATTAGGATTAGAGTTAGGGTTAGGGTTATGGTTAAGGTTGGGGTTAGGATTACGGTTACAATTACAATTAGGGTTACAGTTACGGTTATAATTATGATTATGGTTATGATTATGGTTAGGGTTATCACCACGTATAGGTTTATCATTACGAATAGGATTATCATCACAAATAGAATTCGGGTTATGTTTATCATCACAAATAGGTTTATTATCATGAATAGGATTAGGGTTAGGGTTAGGGTTAGGGTTATCATCACAAATAGGGATTAGGGTTAGGGTTAGGGTTAGGGTTAGGGTTGTGGTTAGGGATAGGTTTATAAATGATAAAATATAGTAATTTGGTTAGGGTTAGATGTATTGATGTGGGTTTAATAACAGTTTTAGAAGTCTCCTTAAAGAAAAAGACACCTATTTATTGATTGATAGTATAAATTCTCTTATTGTCTTCCCTTTTGAACATCCCAAAACTCGGTTTTATGCTTTTAAGTCAAATTAGGTTCCACGTGTTCATGTTCAGCTCTACTCACACGCCAATCACTTATTGACATCTACTATGAACAATTAGTCTTACAAAAACTGAATTGCACTTTTCCCACATGATCTTCCCCTCTCCTCCCTCTCGATGCATTGCCATAGTATATCCTTCTATCGGCGTAACCATTGCACCTTGTTGGGGTGCAAGCGCTAGTTATATATAATTAAGAAGGATTATATTATAATTTACAAGTATTGTAATTAATTTATTGTTTATTATTTTTAAATTATATACATTGTAAAATAATTATTTCTCATTGTATTAGTTTCTAAAATGTTTTGTTAATAAATAAATAGAGGAGCAATACCTTTCAAGATTTAATGTTAATTATTTTTATATGATTCTATTGAAATCAAAATACAAGATTTAAGTTACCTATTTTCTTAAATCCTTTTGAAAAAGATTGGAATTAAGATAACACGTTGTTGAGAGATTAAACATAACATTTAAATGTAGATTTTTCCCATAATAAAAAGTATCTACAATGGTATTTATAATTTTTTGGTGGGAAATATGATAACCTTACTCAACATTCACTTTTTTTTTTGCATTGCATGTGGACAAGATATTTTGAATTGGATAATAATGTATTTTAAACTAGCATATATATGTTAAATATATCTATCTAAAATATGTCTAAGTATCAGTCTCAATGACACTCTGAGATTAATATATGTGTTCTCACATCACCTCACTCCATACCTCTATATAGTTTGTTGAGGTATAAAATTCATTCATTCCATTCTCTTTCTCTCATCATCTTGATTATAGATGAGGAAGTGTGATCCAAAATATTTATGATGAAAATCATTAGATAATATAATCTATTAAATTTGATACACATTTTATAAATTGTTGAAATTTGATGTTGGTTACTTCACATTGATAATTATGAATATTATATCACATTTTATAAAAATGGAAAATAACTTCTATTGAGTACTTTCTTGTTTTCTAATTTCTCACCTATTTTATTTTGCAAATATTTTCTTTGCATTTGATTCCTATGTCTACTTTGGTATATGTATAGAGTAAGAATGGAAGAGAAGTATGAAAATAAATTATAATTTTCAGATGGTTTAGATAATTTATTTTTAAGAAAAGCATAAATATTTTAACACATTCTTTCTTATTTTAAACTCTTAATCTTTCTACATGTGGAATTTCTAATTTTATTATGAATTAATTTTTTTATTTTTATTTTATAAATGAAAGTGGCTTTTAAGGGAGCCATACCTAAAGTACATATAAGGGATACATCAATCCTGTCTTGTTTTACTTAGAATCTGCAACACATTTCATTCTGCCCTTTCCTCGACAAACAAAACCCTACCCAAGCCCATATTACATTTTCTTCTAACATATAGATTCGGTAGGAAAAAAGTCAAGAAACCCTATAATGGACTGTTCATGCTTCCTCCTCCTCATCGTTTTTGTGTGTGTTCACCATGTTTCAAGCATCCTCCATGTCTGCAACAATATCCGCCAGGGGCACCCCCATCTAGTCCAGTAGAAACCCTATGCCTGCAACCACTTTTCCCCATCTCAGATTCATGATCATGTTTGATCCCCAAATGAGGAATGGTACAAGTGATGAATTAAAATCTTAGTGCAGTCGGTACCAGCAACCTCTCTGGTTTGAGACCCCTGCCCACCACTGCCATGTCTAAAATCTACGTTATACACCGTCTCCTTCCCAGTCATGACATGAATATAGATGCCATGTCCGCATTTTTTTTGAACCTTTGGTCTAGTTTGACGTATTGCTCACCTAAAATCATCTTTGTTGCTCAGAACCATCACAGATTGGAACCTAAAAGTGTTTTTAAAATGCCCGTCTGTAATCCTTCTCGTAAAGACAACCTAAGGCCCTTGGGATTTAAAACTAAAGGTGGCTTGCATATCTACAAATTCCCATCTCTGCCCATTCACCTAATTAATAGAGCTCACGAATTAATTCACATGTGAGTAAACCACCTCCGCTGCCAATGTTAAATTATAGATCATCTTGATTGTATGCCATCCAACCCATTTCGACCCTCGCTACATTAAAGGCCTCTTTCCCTTCGTCCTCTGCACACTCTAGCTCATGCTCTATAGATGTCCTCCAACCTTAATCTCCCAGCTGCTACATTCATTTCTATTGCCCCATTTTCTAGGAAGTCCGTGAGACTATTTCCCCCTCTATACACACGCGGGTTCTTGGAATATTTGAATTCTTCCAAGAGGTTCCATATTGATTCAATGAATTTATTAACCTTCCAATGGAGAGCATTCTTCCTCCATTAGGCATTTACAGTTATAAGTGAGTCCCCTTCCAAATAATTTTTTTTTGCGGTTTTGACATGTCTTTACAGCTAGCCAGACCGCTTGGTGCTTGACCTTATTATTAATCTCCTCCATCAGTTTCATCATCTCCACCTTCATGATATTACCTTTCTGATCTCTCACTATAATCTCGTGATAGACACAGCTAGGTTCCTCTTGCAGCTTCATCCAAATTTGCTTTCATCCACCCTTCACCTGGAGGGGGTCCAACTCAGATCTAATCTTCTATCTGGAGATGAATTAACTCACTCAACATAATGAATGGGGGATAAAATAATATTGTTAACAATATAAAGTGAAAATTATCATTATTTAAACGGAGTTCATATAATCATCCTTTAATATTTTTATTTTTTTTAATGTAATGTAAATTGTCCTAGCATTCATTTTCTTTCATGAATTCCTACTCGTACCTACAAAT
Organism: Sequoia sempervirens; assembly: GCA_007258455.2. Lineage (NCBI taxonomy): Eukaryota > Viridiplantae > Streptophyta > Pinopsida > Cupressales > Cupressaceae > Sequoia > Sequoia sempervirens. Next base: position 11,587 of record VDFB02382097.1, read on the forward strand.
CACACCCATTTCCCTTCCATATTTCTATAGTTTATAGAACTCTACTCATTTAAATCTAAAGTCGTAATATTTCACATCACACAAAGAGATGAGATAATTTATCAAGATTTATCATTTTTAGTATATTTTTATGTTGTATAGAATCTACTCTTAGATCAAGGTTAATTTGATTATTGATTACCTTAAATTTATTGAAATGAATTAGATATTTCATGTAGGAACACATTTTATTCCTCTACATTTTTGGTGAAACTGAAGGTTTCTTTTTGATCCATATTAAGTTAGCAAAAAGTGTAAATACAATATTACTTCCTCTATAAATATTAGGTTTAATGAATATAATGATCAAAACAATCTATTAACCTAGCTAATAATCATGGAAAATCATATGGTCAGAATTAGAAACCTAGAACCTAAGAAGAGTGAGAGGTCTCAACTATTTTTATGGTTGATATGTTGGAAATGATGTCAATTTAATGTAGGGTTTAGTTTCTACTCATAGTTTTTATCTTCCTCCTCAGAACCTCAAACCTGTTTGTAGTTTTGGACTAAAACCTATAGTTTTGACCTTTGACAAACCAAGTTTTTAGTACCTATAAAAGAGGCTTTCTTGATGCCTATAATTGAAAATTAAAGGTTGAGAAACACCATTAAGAATTGCTATGCAAATGGATAATCCTTGAGACATCCTAAAGTTCAATCAATCCCTAACATGTACTTCATGATGATTTTATGTAATGATATTGAATATTTTCTTCAAAAAAAATACATGAATAGTCAAGTAATAGATTAAGTGCATGATGATGCTATGGTTTTATGTTATTGATTTAATTCTTATGACTAATGAAAATCCAAAGGAAACAATGGATGTAAAATATATGAATAGTTGATTATGGATTCTTGATGATTGGAATGAACTAGGGGTGATATGAACCTTTATACAAATATTGGTGCATAAATGCAAATGTTTTTGACATGCATGTTGATGGATTATATAATAATGTTAACTCAAGTGATCTTAGAGACACAATAAATTAAATTTGAAGTGCATTCTTAGGTTATTGTAGTAGTCCTTAATTGGGTCAAGGGCACCCAAGGAATCTTGATTTGGATAGAGGTAATACAAATATGAGAACCAAAACAATTTTGAGCAAAGCTAAGGTAGTATGTTTGAGTGATAAATAGAAGCTAGGGTCAATGAATTGGTTAAATCAAATAAAATCACATGCTAAGACTATTTGAATAGAACCTTATACAAAGTGGCATAAACTTAGAAGGAAAATTACCAAGGATATGCACATTTCTCTTCCATCCCCTTCTACAATAAGCTTGTTCGTAGGAATGCTAAAAAGGGAAGTTGCTCTATATAAATATTTATTCGTACCAAAGATACAAGTGCATGACCATTAATAGTCATTTATTTTAGAAGGTAGGGTATGGTGAAAGTGGCAACATTAGTTAAGGTCAAAGGTGTGACACAATTAAAAGAGTAGAATTTTAATGATTGCCTAGTCATGCATGTGTGAATATTTCTAAAATCTCCTGCATTTTATTCTTTGAGTAACAATCAAAACTTTTAGTTAAACTAACAGTTATTACAATAACATCATTTGAAACATAAAATATCAAATCAAATATGAAAGAAAATGAGTATAAATCATAGAACTCATTCAATTCACATTTCTCTAAGTAAGTTATAAGATAGTTAAAAATGAGTATCCAATTAAAATAATGTTGAAATAAAGATAATCTATTAAAAAATGTAAACTATGATTATTAAAAAAAAAAGACAAATCAAAGAACTTATAATATATATGAAAATAATGGCTGTACAACTAATTTTGTTTTTCAAATGATAAAATATTTAATACAAAAAATCTAGATTCTAAAATCAATTATGTTAAGCCTTATCTAGTACATGTAGAATAGACTATAATCAAAATAAAAGAGTTAAAATACTACCACTTTTTTAACCACCAACATGAGACAAATACCTATCAATCCTCCTATCACATCAACCACATACAAATAAAATATATAAAATCTATTTGAAAAATATCACTTTAACTGGACTAAACTCTCTCTTAAAGCCATCTAAAGCTTACAATAAGGAACAATAGGTACATGGATTGGTGATGAGAATAAAAATAGTTATCTGCTCCCATTTACCAGGTTACCATAAGATCCAAACGCTCAGCTATACCCACATGGAATATGGCCCTACAGTCCACTAACTTTATTTTAAACATCCAACATCACTTACCCGTATAATGTACTTCACTGTATTTCGATAGAAAAAGGTTGGCTTTTCAATTTGAAAAGAAGAAAAAGCACGTTTCCTGGACAAGGACTCAAGATTTCAAGCCCATGAGTGATTACAAGTCTGGTTAGATTGATAACCCAGGTTATTTTTTCTCCGTTTTATTGACTCCTCCCTCTTCCTTTGAAAGCTGTTGGAAAGGCGTGAAGTGACAAGGGGGCAGAGGCAGCCGAAGGGGAATTGTGCTTAAGCTCATTAGCGTCCTTCACACATTATCAATATATAATTGAAAATCCTAATAAACTTTTTAAAATGTCTAAATTTCTTTCCCAATTTAAACTTAATTTATAATAATTGTTTATGTTAAATATTGTTATAATCGATAAAATATTTAATCAATCAAATAATTAATTAAATTATTTTTTGTTATGTTGAGAGACATTTTTATATTAAGAGATCTTTTATATTGACATCAAGAAATATCATTACTGTTGTATGCATAATAAATAAATATCTGTTTCACATAATTAAAAATATTTTTCTCTTGTTCAAAGTCTACAACATCCTTTTTCTTAGTAGTGATTTGAATTCTTATTGTAGGGAGAAGTTGACCAATCAACTCAATCTCTTCTCATGATTTTATTGGAAATATTTAATTCTTCTAGAGATAACTATGACAAATCCTTTGATTCTTTAATAGCAATAACAATAGGTGGAAACCTATCTAACAGACTCCTCAATATATTCACCCTTATTCTTTGATCATCATGAATTTTTCCATAACTCCTAGTTTGACTAAAAGCATCTATTTCATGAGTAAAAATTGTATTGATTGATTTAAAATATCACCTTCATAAGTTTTGAAACTCTCTTCTAAACATTTTCAATCTCACTAACTTGATTTTTTTGGTAGTTGATTAGAATTTCGTTGGTTGTCTCATTATTGATTTGAATTTTCTACTACTATAATCCTTGCAAAGATAGAATCATCATTTGTTTTCATGAAAATTAGTGTCTTGTTTAGCCTTCTTGTCAATTTCCTACAATAGGGTTCTAGATATAAATTTCTACTACATTCTAAATATCTTGTGATCCACAAAAATATTCATCTATATACTTGCATATTCATAATTCTTAGAATTGAAATGTAGAATTATGGTTGTGTAAGATTTCTATTCACATTGACCATTGCAAATCAGCTCCTTTGCTTGGTTGTTGTACTTTTCTACCAACTTGATAAAAGAAGTAGAGATTCAAGAGTGCATGGAAAAAGAAGAAAATAAGTTATAATAACATAGTAAATTAATGATCAACTACACACACCCACTCATGAGAATTTAAATTAAAAACTAGATTTTTTTTAATAATAATGCTATAGTATAAGGACACCCTTTTAATATTTTTCCTTCATCATATGTTATTATGTTTTTGATTAAAAAAGTAGGGGTAAGGGTCCCTAATCCCAAACAAAACATTAAAAGTTAATCAATAAAGCTAGAAAGTCCAACCACAACACAACAAGACAAAACAAGCCACCAGGCCAAATCATCCAACTAGACCAAGAGTAACTAAGACACAAAAAGCATAGACAAGATAGACCATAGAACTAATATAAGGTGACATGTACTTGCCCAATATAGTAATAGTATGAAAGAAACAAAATAGGAAATAACAAACTAGTCCTTTTGGCTATTAATCAGCTCTCATTTTTTGGTGAGTGTTTCTAGCTCCTTAGTCTATGAATATTTTCCATCCTCTGCCACTTCATCAACTTGCTTGCCTTCTTCCTTAGAAGGTTCTCAAATTTGAAATTTATTTTCCCGATCTTTGCTCTACCACTCGGAGTTCCCAAGATAGCTCTCGTAATTTATTATGCTACTCTATGTGTGTGTGTGTTCAATTTTCATGATTTTCAGTTCAAATTTCTATTCTTGTCTTGAGATCAAAGTTTCTTACTTGACTATATGAAATCACATGTACTTTTGACTTGTATTTTTAACATCTAACATGAATTGCACTGTAAGCCTCTAAGTTGATTTGATATGCCTTATACTCTGGGTATGAATTGCATTTTAGCAATGGATTATGTTCTTGACTTGAGCTACATACTACAAATATCTAACTTGACTTGCACTTCATGACTCAACATTAACTTAACATGAATTGTAATTTTGTGATGATTTATAAACTAGACATTAGTACATTTGTATAATGAATTCTTGAAGGAAAAGATTATAATTTTCTCATAGTAGATCCTCTTCATGAAATTTTTCAATAGGATTTCATTCCAAATTGTTTATTGGTTTATCAATTTTCCCCAACTTACATGAATGCTCATTTTATAACAAAAATCCATTTAAATGTAGCAATAAATTCTATAAATTTGTGGAGTAAAATTAGAAAATATAATAATTTTTTTAAAATATCTGAATCTCTTTCTCAATATAAATTAAATTTATAATACTTATTTATGGCTAAATATTTTTATAACCAATCAAATAATAAATTAACTAAATAAATAACTAATTTTAGTTATGTTGAGAGACATTCTTGCAAAAAGAGACCTATAATGTCATCAACAATATCATGTTATTATTGTATACATAAAATCCAAAAAATGGCATACAAATATATTTTTTAAAATTATAACACTATAAAATAAAAATTAAAAGCTAAAATGTAAGTATGTAATATTTATTTATCTTTTAAAAGACAAAAAAAATGAATAAAATGATTGGTGGCTTTTTCAAAAATTAAAATTTAATAAGAAAATTGTCAACAATGACATTAATTAAAATAATACTTAAGAAAACAAAATAAAATAGATCCTCAAATAAAAATAAAAATATGGGAGGTTTGAGAAAGCGCACTGAGCTGCACAAATTTGACTCACTCTAAAACAATGAGGAGCTGTGGATTTTGTTTGAAGAGGTTGGTTTCACGCATTACTTTGAGGCAATGGACGGATATAATTAGAGATAAAGCTACAAATTTGTTAATGCATGGAGGGATATAATCAGAGATTAAGTTACAATTCTTAAAATATGGAAGTTCCCAGAAAGCACACTAAGCTGCACAAATTTGACTTGCTCTGAAACAATGAGGAGTTGTGGAGTCTGTTTGAAGAGGTTGGTTTCACACATTACTTTGAGGCAATGGAGGGATATAATCAGAGATTAAGCTACAAATTTTCTAATGCATGGAGAGACAATGAGGTTACTCTGGGAGGGCTTCAGATTAAAGTGGACCCTAAGCTAATTGCAGAAGCTATGGGCTTGGCTTATGAAAGCACAAAGGTTGTGAAGGTCAATAATGGTAAGTATAATGAATATTTTGATAAGTTTTTTGAAGGAAAGGAAAAACTTGAACATTTTCAAAAAGAGTATTCTAGGGTAAAGCTACCTCCTCCTTACCATAATGTATGTTTCATTGTGATGAAATATTTTACCTTGGAAGGATGATACCAATTTGTCCATGACTACCATTTCCCTATTCTCAAACACATTAGGCATAAGGATAAAATTAACTTACCCTTCTTCTTGTTTTCGTCTCTCAGTCAAAGCCTCACTTAGGGTGCTAATTTTCCACTTCATCTGGGGCTTATTAGAGCCATTTGCAAGTTTTTGATTTCTAGAACCCCGCAGAACAATCTAATACCAAAAACCATTGAGAACCCGAATCCTCAAAGATTAGTGACGATTGAGCTTTTGGATAATCTTCCTGCCTCAACACTTAAAATTTCTAAAAATAAATCCAAAAACCTTGAGAGTTGTAGTAAGAATAATCAAAACCTTGAAATTGTTGTTAGGGTTGATTTACTTGTGGTCACTCCTGAAAAAAGGAAAGATGTAGCTATGGAATTAGAAATGAAGAAAAAAAGAGGTTGTTTTTAATGGAATTGGGTGAAGAGGTGGAGGCCATTACTATCCCTAATGATAATGAACCTGAGGGTTCACATCAAGGGAAGAGAAGGTCTAAAAGACTAGCCATGGCAGCGTCTAAAGGAAAACAGAGAAAGAAAAATGTCCAAAGCCCGGTTGAAACTCAAAGCCCTCTGGAAAGTATAGAAAAACATGTTGTTGAGGCTAATGATTCCTCAATGAAGGAAGTTCCTAACAGCCTGGGTAATGACTCAATTGAAGATGAGGATTTATGGGAGGATAGTGAGGAAGATCAGGGTGATGAGGAAAGGGAGATGTTACAACAAGAGAATGTCCAAGAAGAGTAAGAAGCTAATCAAAATACAACTGGGAATACTGATAAAGAGTAAATTAAAGGTGATGAAGATGAGAAGAGGAGACTTGACAAATTAGAGAGGAAAATGCAAAAGTTGGAGAAGAATATTTTTGAGATGGAGGGGGACAACAAGATTCAAGCTCTGGAGAATTTGATCAAAGGGATAATGGAGGAAATATTGAAAGCCCTGGAGAAAGGAATGCAAGCTAAAGGTAATATTCAAAGAATTCATATTTTGGAAGAACTTGTTAAGAATGTGTGTGTGGTGGTGGATGCGGTGATGAAAAAATTTGTGATGGCCACTATCTCGAGGGTGGGAAAAATAAAGAAGCAATAGAGGAAATAAGGAGTGACTGATGAAGAGGACCTCGCTGGTAAGATGGAATCAAAGACAACAGTACATGGTATTGTTGAGGATCTACTCAAAGCTTGGAAGCTGATTGAAGATACTTAATTTGGCTGCTCTTTTCAACCAATTTTTTGTTTATGATGTTTCTTCTTACTAAGTTTAAGTGGACTGCTGCTACTAGCTATGGTCATTGGTGCCATAACTTAAATATGTTTATTGATGGGTATTTCAATAGTAGGAATGGTATGTTAGATGATGTTAAGTTTTGTAGATGGTTAGGGATATCTGGTACTACTAGTAGTTGTTGATTTTTTTATCAGTGTATTAGCACTAATATGTTTATGAAAAAAGGGATTGGTTAAGCATTTTGGCTGGGGTTTTTGGGAAGTTGGTGGGATCCCTTTCTTTTTTTGTTTCCCACCTCTAGCTGCTTTTCTCATGTTGTATTCTTTGCTTGGGTCAAGGCCCTTTTTTCCTGCTTAATCAATCAAAAAAATGATGTAGTAAATATAAATAAAAATAGAATTATTCTTAAATAACTTTAAATTAAATTATTTTTTTCAAATACATAAATCAAGCCAAAACTTACATAGATGTATTTAAGATATCTATAATATAATATTAGTTGTAAGTAAACCAAAAAAACTAAAATAAGTCAAATAGATGTATTTATGATATCTATAATAATATTGTGATAGTCTACATAATACTATCATACTTCTCTTGTAACAATTCAAGCATTATATCCCAAACTACAATTATTATTTTCTTAAGTTATAATTGTTCATTCATTTGTATACTTAAGTACTTCTATTCATATGGGATAGGAATTTAGCCAATTTGAAACAAGCATCCAATCATGTAAGTTAGGCATCTATCCATATGAGACAATATTTCATCTATTCATCTAGAATAGACATCTACCCAAACAAAGTAGGCATCTATCCATAAAGGATAGGATATTTTCTAACCTACCTTAAGGGAAGCTACACACTATAGTGTATGTGCTAGGCATAGATTGTGCGGTAATGAACTATCTATGAATATTGTGTAGATTTGTACACAACAATCACACATGTGAGTGATTAAGTCATTAGTAGTTTATGCGATTGTAAGGTGCAAACTTGGAACTTAAGATTTCAAGAGGAGAAATTATTTGTATCTTTTAACAAACAGATTAATTAGGATACAAACATTACTAATGGTCCTAAAAGTGGAAAGCTAAGAATCATGAACACAAAGAACATAGACCTATAATACATGCAAAGGTATAAGGTAATATACTAAATAAGAAGAAAATGAAACATAGGTCACTCATGGTGAATCCATTTGGAATTAAAAAGACATCCATCAAGGTGTAAGTGATTGAGGAACACTAAGATGTGTACGAGAACCACCCTGGCAGAGTTGTATGCAAAATGTGGAAGATAAGGAACAAAAATGCCCATTTGCTAAAAATAAAAAATGAAAAAATGAAAAAAATTGAAATCCTATTTAGAATTATTCTATCATAATAAGAGATTGTGTACAATCCATAACTCAGAATACTTCTTCAAGTATAGATAGCTAATAAAATAATATCAAATAATATTTAATATATTACTCTCTTATGTACAAAACAACAATTAAAATCTTACCACCACTTTCTTTGATATAAAGGTTGGGCTCACCATGACTTTTGCTAAATCCATTACTCAGAAAGTATGAGTCTATTCAACTATACCAAGGTATGTGCAGGATCATGATGGGCCAAAAAGTGGCGATATGATGGGTATGTTGAGGGTATGTGGCTAACAACTTTTTTTTACCCAAAATTGATGAAATGAAAAGGGTTTTTAAAGGAGATTCTCAAATTTCCACCAATATAAATTATGCTTTACTTTGAATTCAATAAATAATTATTATTCATTTTCTATTTCAATTACAACTAAAGTCCAGATTGATAGGCTGATTGAAAAATGTCTATAGCTTTCAAACAGTATCACATTTGTTGAATCCAAAACATGCGTTCACATTCTATGCTTTGCATACTATAAGATTAAAAAAAAAATGAATTTCATGAAGTTTTGACCAAGTTAAGGTGGTCGGACATACAAGTTTTTATATTTTTAAAAATTTATACTAAAAAATTACAAAAAATATGCATCACATCCAGACATGAGTCCTCTACATATATCTAAAATATTATAAAAAAATATTATTATTTTATTTTGGTTAGGTGGTCAGACAAACACCTACTTCTTATTTTTTCCTTGAAATTTAAGTACTACTACATTGAAATTTCAAATTTTCACCAAATATTTTTTTTATTTTTTAAATAAATCTAGTAGTTTAGAAATTACATTCAATTTTCTAGAAATTCAATTCTTACATATTTTTGAAATAATATAGATAACTTATTCAAATTTTTAAGTCAAGTTGCCTAACTCTAATTTTTTTGAATTTTTTGCCACTTAAGGGCCTTGTTTTTCCATGATGATCCTACACATACCGACCATGCCCATGGTGCTTGCTTCAACCCATAAAGGATTTTCTTATGCAATACATTTAGACCTTCAAATTTTCGGTGCCCAAATGATAGACTCCATAAGCAATTTTCATCTTAATTTTTGCTTGAAAGATTATTTTTGTGACTACTACAACTTTCCCTTCATCCACAAGTGGATGTTCTTGAGAAAATTCTACCTTCAAATCTGGTTGTATTCTTAGGGGAAACATTCTATTATTCATCATTTGGACTTTTCAATCAGCTAACTCAGATGTTTATATAAGATTGTGCTTTCTTTGTTTCAAAAAAAAAATCTATACCCTTTTTGAATGAGTTTTCCAATGCTCATCAAATTATATTTCAAGTGAAGGATAAAGTAAACATCAAAAATAAATTGTTTCTTCAATTTATTGGTTATAATGTTGATGTTTCCTTTCACTATAACTGAAACTTTGTTGTCATTTCCCAATGTGACATCTGGTTTTACATTTTCATCTAAACCAAAAAACACTTTCTACTCCCTGTCATGTGATTGTTGCTTCCTAAGTCTAAAAACCATATATCTATATAGAATTAAAATAAATCCTAAACAAATAAATATTTTTCTATATATATATGAATTTTGATTAATTAAATTTATATAATTTTATTTTCTTTTTTAAAAATGATAGCTTAGAAAGAGATAGAGTCCCTGTTGGACAAAAAAACTAAGCTTTTTGAAATTGTTTGGGTAGTTGTGATAGTAGTTGTTTATGCAATGTTGAGTAGTCGTGATATTAGTTTTGTGCATTGGAATTACAAGAGGGAATGCAATGATACATGATGTTAGTAAGAAAGTGGTCATGATCACTTTGTTTAAAAAATAATCAAATGGGCAATTATAAATTTTACTAGTGTTAATTTAGAGTGTGTATTATTCATTCTATAGACCCTAATCGGTCATTTAGAATTTGGGTAAGTTGAATGGTTTAAACACTCAAATTTTTGGATATAGTTAGGCAACAATTTACCATCTTCGAACAATGTTAGTTATGGCCATTTTTCGTTGTTTGAAACATTTTTTGTACGTTTATGTATATGTGTGTGTGTGTGTGTGTGTTTATATACATGTTTGTTTTTTCCATTTTCCATTTATGTACATATCCATACTATTTTCTATTGATATGTTTTGAGATGGGTTATATGTGGTTGTATAATGTGTTTGTAAGCTATGTGTTCTGTAGATTTTCATTCTTGGTTTGTTTTGTGATTTTCTCATTGTTTGTAGAAGACAAAATCAATGGATTTTAAGGGTTGTACATATATATATATGCATATACATATATATATCTATATATATATATATACATACATATATATATATATATATATATACATGCATATATATATATATACATGCATATATATATATATATATGTATGTATATATGTATGTATGTATGTATGTATACATACATACACACACACACACACACACACACATATACATATATAGGTAATATGTAGACATAAACATAATCAAAATTTTGTATTTGGAAGCTATTTTTTTAATTTTTTTATGTAATGATAGAAGAAGAACATAGACCCATAAAATGCAATGATGTAAAACAATTGTAGAATGATTGTGTAAAAGAGGTACAAATTGACAATCACAAATAATTTGAGAAGACACTCACTGAATGATAAAATGTGTGGAAATTTTCCAATTACTTAGATCCAATTTAGGTTTTCATTTCATAAATCAAAAGGCAACTAGAATGCATGTGCACAACAAATGCATATAATAAAGATCAGTAGACATTCACCGATTAAATACAAAAGAGTGGGAAAAGTATGAAACGACACTTTACAAGGAAAGTATAGAACATTACTATAATAGCCATTTGATGTTAGAAATGGTTCCTTTGACACTCACAAAACATCAGACATAGATTTAACATTTTTTACATGAGGACATTTTCCAATTACTGAAAGCCAATCTTCATTTTCATGTAATAAATTGAAGTGCAATTGCATTGCATGTGTGCATGCAAAATTTTGCTTCCATTTTTTATCGTGATCAAGACACTATCATGTCAAACCTTTATCAAAACATAATGAGAAGTTTTTAAGGAAAGAAAAGAAGTAAATGATATATGAGTGTAGCAAAATGCAATGCTTCTTTGGAAAAAGATGAAATTAGATAATGATTATATAAATGGGTATCTCAAAAAATATTTGTGTTGACATAAGTTTTGTTCAATACACCTTGCCAAAACTAGGATAAATATCCTTGATCAAGTTGCCAAAATTAGAAACATGGTATTTGGTAGATTACAATCAACTATGAGATATGCAATTTATAGAAATCGATATAGTGTTATGTAAATAGAAGGAATCAATTTGATGCATATGGAAATGACAATTTCATTGTGAGTATAGTTGCATGTATATCAATGACCACCAACCGAGACGTTTTTTGAAACTTCATTGAGTGAGGTGACTACATCCACATATTAAAAACAATGATTAGTTCATGCAATAAATAGTTAAAAGCACAAAGAATGAAAATATTAGAAAAATAAACCATTAAATATTAAAGAGAGACAAGATGAAAGAAACCTTACAAATTTCCTTTGAAATGATTGTGAGAAGGGAGCAAGGATAGGTGTTTCAAAGATGAAAGACATAGATCTTGTGAAATACAGTATTTGATAGATTACAATGAATTATGAGATATATTACTTATAGAAATCCAAATAGTCTTGTGTACATAGAATCAATCAATTTGATGCATATGGAAATGGCAATTTCATTGTCAGTAAAGATTCATGTATATCAATGATAACCAACAGAGACATTTTTTGAAACTTCATTGATCCAGGTGACTACATCCAAAGGTTAAAACTAGTAATTAGTTCATTCAAAAAAAATGTTAAAAGCTAAAAGAATGGAAATATTAGAAAGAGAAATTGTTAAATATTAAAAAGAGACAAGATGGAAAGAAACTTACAAATTTCCTTTCAAATGCTTCTGAGAAGGCAACAAGGACAACTATTTCAAAGATGAAAGACACAGATTTTGTCAACAAACATAGATGTCTCTTTCATAGAACAATGCAAATGACTAAGCAATGCCAAAAAATGACAATGTAAAAGATATATTGACTTCCAAATCTCTTTCTTTCTGTTTCAAAAAGTGAGTACATGAAGAATGAAATAATTGGATCACTGATTGTGCATATATTGGGAGAGGGAAATGGGAAGTCCAATGGAGAATGTAGCTATTACATGTGGACACAATGATCTTCAATGAATTTCAATAATAGGGTAGAGGAGAGAAGAAACATTGAGAGTTGGGTGAAAACAATTGCTTTTATGGATGAAGATCGAGTCACCACATGCAAAAAGATAGTTGCTAGTACATAGCAATGTTGTTTTCCAAAGCATGTATCTCGATCAATGCTTAGTAGGCTATTTCAAACCCGTTTAGGAAGGAAAAAAAAGTAGATCAACTTCTTTCCAATTCCCCCATTCTCAACTACGATGGATATAGGTTGTGTAATGCCCCTCCGTGTCGGTTGTTCTGAGCTTGTGTGTGAGTTTCTGTGTGTGCTTCATTGATTACTATGTTATTTGATTATGTGGAAAATATAATATGTTAGTAATCATGTTTAAATAATTAATTAAATTATAAGTGATTTGCAAAGTTATTTAAAATATGATTAGAAATTAAAATCATAATCAATTAAGTTAAATCAAATGATTTAGAACAAATGATCAAATTAATCTAATTCGTTAAAAGTAAAAGTGATATTATTAGATAAATTGATTTAAATTGTTGAAGTTAATAATCATTATGAACAAAATAGTCTTGAAAAGATAATTATTTTAATAAGAAATTTAAATGGATAAGGAAATAGGAAGCTGAAGTGTTTTAAAGCCAAAAATGAAACTTCACCTATAGAGCATTTGGAAGTCGAAGAGAGCTGGAGAATATGAAGAATAAATAAATAAAAGTTGTGGTAGTTTGCAAAAATATTAATGGTGTTTTGAAGAAAATTTTGTAAATAGTTGTTTTTAATTATTTTAATATGCATGTGTTTATTTAAATTGATTGTGGAAATGATAAATAAATAAATAAATAAAAAGCTCAATCTTTTGTGGATTCGAATGGATTGGAATTTTATTTTTCAAAAAAGAAGTGACTTTTGGCATTCGCTAGAAAAAGAAATGGAAGAGACTTTGGTGTGAGATTTTATTTAGAGGATTTTGTATTGGAAGGGGGGGTTGCACTCTCTTTGGAACAGATTTTGGAGAATTTGGCAGTCATCTTTCTGATATAGTATTGCGTTCTTTTATTCTTCTGAGAATTCATGTGAGGATTAAGATTTAAGTTTGAGGGAGGATCTTGGAGCTGCTGCTGGAAGGATTGGATCAGCAAGAAGGATAAAGCTTCAACAGTTATCTACAGGCGCAGGACGCCAGGTTCTCCTTCTTCTTTTAAATTATTTTCTTTATAGCATCAAATGAAATAAGAATTCCTTGCTGTGAATGAAATTTTCTCTTGAATTGAAATTTAATGCTTGTAGAAAATTCTCGAATCTTTAGAAATGCTTTGGACTGTTTTTCAATCAGGAAAGCTTTACTGGGGTGGGACTGTTATTGATTTAAAGTGAAATTTTGTTGGGATTCTGGAATTGAACAGTGTTACTGTAGTTTTGTGTTAAAAATAATAGTGAACCAGTAAAAGAATAAGCTCATGACTGTGAATTCGAGGTTGTGTAAATTTCCATTTGTAGATAAATTTTACAAATATATTCTGTGTTTAAATATTTATATTGAAATAGTAAATTGTACAATTGAAATTTATTTCTCTGTATTCAAAATATTTTTGTATGCAATATATATATGTATATATATATATCAGATATATATATATATATATATATGTATACACATATATATATAATGTAAAGATAGCATCAAAAGAAAAATTTAATTAAGAGTCAAGTTTCTGTTGTATTATATTTGTTTTGAAATTATAAAAATAAAAAATAAATAAAAATAAATAAATAAATAAATAATATTTGTTTTGAAATTATTTGTATATATATATTTATTAAACTTATTTATTCAGATTCCACTGATTATTTAATTTTGTCAAAATAAAACATTCTGTTTCTTTTTTAAAATAAAACAGAATCTGTTTAAAATGGAAATAATAATAAAATAGAAAGAAATCTGTTTTTTTGTTATTGATTTATTAAATTACCAACTATAAGAAGATAAGTTAGTAGAAAAATCAATTTATGAATATATGGCAGCATTGATTTATTTAATTCTTGTTTTGAGTGAATATTTTTAAATAGAAAAGAATTCCTATTAATTTGTTAAATTGTGAAATTTGATAGGATAATATAGTAGAAGGGCAATTTGTGAATATATATATATATATATATATATATTAGCATTGATTGTCTAATTCTTATTTTTAAATGTGTATAGGGTGGAAATAAAATTTAATATAAAATTGAATAAGTTATTTTATTTATGAAGTTAAGTCTTGTAGATTTGTTGAATTCTTAGAAAAGATTTATTCTCTTTCTACTTTCCTTCCTTCAAAAGAATTAAAATATATAAAGATATAGTGGTTTTAAAAAGGTTTTTTATTGTGTGTAAATTTATTTAGATAGATTTAAGATTTTAAGGTGGTAAGTTCTAATATGTAGTTTGGGTATTTAGAGTATGGTTATTATTATTTTCATTTTAAGTATAACAAATGGTCTTAAGTGGTTGGCGCAATTACTTTAAATATTGGAATTGAGTGTTAAGTTAGTGAGATGAAGGGAAGTGGAGATAATGTTTAAATTTATGTTTTGTATATAAGTGGTTATGAAATGGTAACGAGTTAACTACCCAACTATTAAGTAGTTTCCAATTATGTTGATAAATGAAAAGGGGAATTTAAATGTATGGGCATGGTTAGAGATTGATTAGGATATTCTCGAATTGGATAGTTTATTGGTGAAATGGGATTGTAATCTTTTGAAAGTTGACTTCCTTTATATTCATTTCATGGTTGATTTGTAAGTTCTCTTTATGGATAAATATTTTAGAATACTTGTGATGGTTACCTTGAATTGTTTTAGTTAATTGAGTAATTCCGTTGGGGAAGTTGTAAAGTTATTTAGTTATGGTCGTTAATTGATTGGTTAATAAATTTTGTTCTCATTTGAATTTGTGGTTGTTGTTATGCAAGTGTTTTTGTGGGTTGTGAGTGGTTGAGTATTTAAGGTGTTCTTTAATTGGTCCCTTGGATGCCTGGTTGCATGCTTTTATCTCTGTTATTGAAGGATGGTTTTTGGATGTTTCCGTATTGGTGTGAATGCCTTTGGAGATCAATTTTGATTCAAGGAATCCTTTGTCATTTAATTTGTGTTGCAATGTAACTGGGAACTTGTGTTTTGGTTTATGAGTTGTGGATAGTTGATCTTCTTGAATTTTTGATTTATTTTGTATCTAAGTTGATTATGTAGTCTGGATGGAGTTGTTGATCTTATTTTAATGTATTCACTCATTATATTTAAATTGAAAATAGTTCTTGTGGCTTTGTAATTATTGTTGTCATTGCTATGTTGTTGATTTTATGAAGGTGATTTGCGTACCACTATCATAAGGGGGTTCTTGTGAGGAGAAAATTGAGGTCTCCCATGGAATGCCTAGTTGGTGGCTTTTGGTTTCATTAAGTGATTTCGTTGAATTAAAGGTTGATTTTCTTTTGCGTCTTCTTATTTGAGGTGACACCATTGTTGATTTGTGGATGGGTCTTGATGAATCTTCTCTTTTTATGACTTTTCTGATTTACTCGCATATTTGATGAAATTTTATCCTTGTGTTGGAATTATTGAAAAACTCATGTTGCTTCACTTTACCCTTGCTTGTGGGTTTTCATTCTTTTGGCTTCCAGAGGCTTGAGATGATTGATAATTGATGTTTTCTCTCCTTATGTGCCTTGATTTGGCAAGTGTTTTGGTTTCATGATTTTAAAAAGGGTTGTACGGAAATTGTTGAGACTTTGATTATGTATTTATAGCGAGATGGGTAATGCCTCGCATGCTTTTATGATGTGATTCTTTGTTCAAATTATGATGGTACAACCCTTGGTTTTTATGCTGTTGGGTCTCTAGGGAGAGTGGCTCCTCGTGGGGGCCGGTGCCCCGTTTAAGGGGAAGGGCTCAGGATAACCCACGAGTGAGTTAGTAAACAAGTGAAAACCTAATAATTAACTTAGGAGGGTTGGGTAGTAATATCACTACAAGATTTAAAAATGGATGCCTCGTCTTCATTAGTGCTTCCGTACACTAATGGAAAGCTGAGAAGGCCATGGTTGGCAAGGTCATGACCTCGTCTTCACGAGAGGCCTACGGCTCCGCATGAGCTACCCTATGGTGATGGTGCCTCAAGTAGGAGGAAGGGCCAGGAGATCCATAGATGGGGGCCGGCACCTTAGTTTGGAGGAAGGGCCAGGAGAACCCATGCACGCTATGCGATGACACTCTCGCCTAGTTGCCCATGTGTTTTACTTTATTGTGTTCTTCTGGAAGTAGGTTATGGGAGTTGGTTTAGATTGTTGTTTTAAATTGATTTAAATTGATTTATGATTATTGTTTTAATCCATCTTTAGTATGTTTTGTGGTCTTGTATGATCTCATTTATATTTGATTTACAATCTTGTATCTTATGATATTGTGATATGATGTTATTATATTGTTTAATTGTAATTTGAATTGTAAGTGTTTCTTGATCATTCTTTGGTTACTTATTTATTGGTCATTACTTTGATTTATGTGTTGGGATTTGTGACTTTTAGTTATTATATTGACTCTTGTAATCCTTGAGTTTTTATGATACTTTTGTATGTCGTTGAGTCCTATGGTTTTATTTTTGGATGTCCTTGGTTGAGGAATCTTTCTTGTTAGCTCTTAGCATGGGGGGTGGGTCTTCGGACTCACATGGTTGGGTGGAATGTGCTAAGCACCCCATTGGGTCCCCAGTCGAGGATCGAGAGGTGCGGATTGGTGCGGTTGCAGCGACTCCAGAGTTGTACTTGTTTTGGAGCCAGTTATGATGCTTTGTGTTCATCTATTTTGTATTATGGTATCTTGTGTAAGGTTTCCATTTATGTTTGGAAACACTATTGTATCATTGTATCTCTTGGACATTGTACTGTAAAGTAATGTTAACTCGGTGTGGATATTGGCCATGGCAGTTATTATTCATTGGGTTAAGTTAATCATGTATATGTTGTATTTATGTACTCAGATGGATTCTTATCACTGATTTATCATGTATGTGTTGTATTTGTTAATGTTTATTTTGTTATGGATTATATCTTGGCTTGCATTCTTTATTGTCGTTGTGCGGATCTAAGTCGCGTAATGACTCCTGGTGTACCCCAAGGGATGTAAGTGCTAATGAATCTACTTAAATGAAATTCATGTTATGATTTAATGTGTATTACATGTATGTTATGTTTACCTTTAAAAAAAATTGTGCTGTAATTATTGTTTATTTGTCCTTTGGGGTTCCACGGCGGTGTTACAGGTTGTGTGAGAGCAAGATGTAATGCTTATGAGGCATTGTAATCAATTGAATATACATTAAAAATCAGTGAACTTAATACCATAAGCCATTAATGATAGTTGCATTACACTCTATTGATATTAAACAGAAGTGGCAGACTATATATGCATAGCTCAATCATGACAGTGATATTATGCATAGAAAGACCAGGTGCAAGAGCACAACCATATCAAAGAAGTTCAAAAAGTCATGAGGACATTTCAAATATAAAGAATGAAAATGATTTATTATATATGCATAAGAGTGTCATTATGATGCTATGCATTTGCAATGAGAATGGATGGAAAAGGACAAGTTTATGAAAAATATTAGAAGGAAGAGGAATATGTGGTTATTGAAACAAGGAATTTGTAAGCTACTATGTCTTCTACAATGTCATTTTATACTCGTTTACATGTTTTCATTTTATTGGTTAATTTGTAGTGTTTGTTGTTTGCATTTTGTATGTTAATGTCCATTCTTCAATAGTGTTGATTGCTTGTGTGGGTTAGTATCTATTATTGAGTTAAATATTGAACACCATAATTCATTAATTTCTATTTCTTTTATTTCCATGATTAAGAATGGAGATACCTAACTGGACACATTTGTAAGTTCCTAAATATTTTATAGTGTTTTTTAATAGTTCTTTGCATTTCTGCATTAAGAGACAATATTATTTCTAGTGTCAATCGTGAACATAAAAAAGGAACCATTACTAAATCATAGTGTTTAGTGTTTTTAATAATTAAATAATAGAGAATGAATCATAAAAACATTCAAAGACGGTGAAGAATAGACATTAGATGGTAAAATGGATGAAGCATAAATCAACAAGAATGAGAAAATACAATGCAATGATATTAACAAGTATAAAATGACAATATAAAAGTTATAACAACTTACAAGTGATTTGTCCTTTATTTTGAGAATAGTAGACATAAACACTTCCAATAGACACAGGTTCAAATTCCATTAGGTAATGTATTGAAGAGTATAGGTAAGCAAAAAATGATAGTGTCAAAGGAACTTACAAATTCTGGTTTTTGTTGTTTTCTACACAATAGATGTAAACCCTCGAAAGAGAAACAAAATTTGGCCTCGTGAAACAACATGACTCAATAAGAAAAAAATGAAAATAATACTTTGGTTAGTAGAACTTGAACTTCAATGTCAATTTTTTTATTTACCATGGTTAATATTGGAGATAGCTACTTGCTATTCAACCTATTTGATCAAAATCAGAATTGTTCGTATTTGGAATACATTTTGGATTTGTGACTTTAACCATGTCAACCAAAGTATTACTTGTGTTGTTCTTTGATCCAGGTAGAACAATTGCAACTATCCTTTGCTAAGCACACTCTAAGCTTGATAGCACTAGTTTTCAAAGACTCCTATAGTCCAAGGCACTTGCTATTAGCGAAGGACGGTAAATTATGAATGTAGACAATAATAAACAGTATACATTAATACATGAAATGTAGAGCTACAAAATAGTATAACATAACAATGTAAATTATATAGTTAGCTACAATTGATTTGTTATTTGCTATCAAGACATAGGTCCATAAATCCTGCTACAACATAGGTTTCACTATTATGAAATAGTTTGAATAAGCGAATAAACTATGAAAAATATGATAGCTTAAAAGGTTTATGAACTTACAGATGACTTTTTCAATGTGCTGAATAATGATTTTAGCAGCAAGAAGAAAGGCAGTAATTAGTATTTCCTCCTTCATATTGTCTTTTTCTACCAATGAAAAAAATTGTAACAGAGAGAATTTGATGAGGTCATAACAATGGAAAAAATGTGTGAAATAGGTTGTTGTTGTTTACACTTGTTGTCATTCAACTTTGGTTGTCAATTAAATTGACATGCATGATTCCTATTTTTGATGCTTTATCAACAATTTTGGTAATAGAAAAACCATAAATGATCAAATCATTTCCTTTAAATGGTAAAATTGGTTGGTTTTTTGCATGTGTGGATAATTCTTGGTGGTTTTGCAGTATGTGTTTCCAACCTATACATTGTAGATTGAACAATGAGAAGAAGTAGATTGATAAATAAACATATGAAGAGAAAACCAATGTGTGACATAAATAGGATATTGTAATTTCCTCTTTTTATCTTGTTTGTCAAGCAACCAATGCACTTTCTATTGTGCAATAAGTGTAGTTTTCATTTTCCATTTTTTCTAGCAAGCATATGCAATAAGATGGTTATGTCAAGCATGTCTTAAAACAAAGAGGGATAAAAACATTATTAAGATCTTGTATGATTTTGAAGTTTGCTGATTTCAAATGTGAGGTATTTACTTTTTTGTAGATGCTCTAGATGCTATGGTACATGTTGGTAACTGCTACGATATATGTTGGATGAGATTGCAACAAATTTGTAATATGCAAGGAGCAATTTTGAAACTTGAAATGCAAGAAAAAAATATCATATGATTAAGCTACAACTTAGTTGAGCGATGCATAAAAAATTTTATTTTCCAATATAGTTCCAATAAAGAAATCAATGCTCTACAATGCTTTACCCATGTTCTATATAGTAGCATATTTTCCTCATAATGGGTGTCAACTCATTTGCAACATGATAGCTATGCAAAATATGTCCAAAAATATGGTTGATACTATCGTCTCAAAACAATAACCAAGTGAAGATCTAAATAGACAATACAATCGAATATTATTTATTCTTATTAGAGACAGATATTTTGAACAACAATTGACTCAACAATTCTTTCATATTCATTTAAATTGTGGGATTTTTCTTTGCATTTTTACCCTATCAACAACTGGGGAAATTTGGTCTGACCGGATATGATATGTTGAAAAGCACTTTGAATTTACTCTGGAAAAGAGTTGTTCATAATATAATGTGCATATTTGAGTTAGTGCTTTTGCATAAACTCCATATCGTTGATCTGCTATATTGAGTCTATTGATTATGACAAATAATGTGATGGCTTGTGCTTTCCAAAAGCAATTTCTCCTCCAAGTAGCTGATCAAAGATATGGCATTGATGCAAAGTGCCTAATTCAAAGTGACACAAATTACATTGTCAAGAATTATTTTATGTTATAACTTCAAAGAGATTTTCAGCACACTGTATTTGATGCAACCTAATTGTGTCAATTTTTTATCGTGTTAAAAATTGAAGCACGTGGAAAGAATTAAATATGGTAAAGATAGTGGAAAAATAGAGTTTGATGACATTGTTGCAAAGTTCAAGTTAATCACTTATGCCTTTGCTCACTGACATGATACAACTGCCAAATGAAAAGAATTGCTTCTACCATTATGGATTGTAAGATTCCAATGTTAAAGTGTTGCAAGAAATATACAAATTCGGGTTAGGAAAGAATGCGATAATAGCAATTTGTACATATCTAGGTAGATCATGAAAGTGTGATTTTGATATCGATTACATTCTAAAGGTGTGCATTGGGATGCCCCCTCAGTTTTCTTTGTTTGGATAGCCTCTTAGTTTTGCATCTAGACGTTATGATGTTTTTTGTTAGACCCTATGTTATTGTTTGATAGACATTATGACTTTGTTGGATATTATTCATACATGGTGATATTTTGATGCATTGATATTATGAGTGTTTGTTAACATTATGATGCTTAGCTTAATGATAAAGATGGTATTGTGTTATTTGATGTTCTTATTTATACATGTATAGCAGATTAGTTGATTACTTAATTGAGTATCATGGATATGATGATGTTATGTATGGATAGATGTAGGAGTTATCATGTTTTGATATTAGTTGTTATGTGTTGGTGATGGGGATAGTGTTGCATCACTCGCTTGCGAGTGCCTTGCAACTTTGTGATTCCCCCATCACGGTGTGACTGATTATTTCTTTATGTACATGCTTGACCTTTTATTTTGCTACAGGCTATAGGTACAAGGCATCGAATCCACCAGATTCTCAAGTTTGAGCGTGTCAGAGCCCAATGGAGTTGTTGATAGGAGGTTACATTGGGTCCCCCACTTTGAGCCATTATCCTTGTTGAGGACTAATCCCTAATATTCTGTTATGTTTATGAGGTCTGTTGGTATTGTTTCATTTGCATGTAGTCATCTTACTTTGTTTTGCTTTTGGTCAGTATTATTGATTGTTCCATCTTGAGTCATGCTTACGACCTATGGTTCATTTGATTATTCCTTAAACTTAATTTTCCAAAATTAAAACTCAAATTGTTAAATTGCAGGTTTTGGATAATAAAAAATAAAAGCCATATTAAAAATTAGGAGAATTCAATTGAAAATAGAAATGGAATTTAATTTTAATAAATTTAGATTTATTGTTCAAAAGAATATTTAAATGATATATATATATATATATGCAAAGTTAAATTTTAAAGGGAAATTAAATGAAAGTTGAAAGGAAAGAAATTGGAAATTGGTGGGAATGGAAAATAAATGGTTACGAAAATTAAATAAGAGGAAGTGGAGTTAACTCCATAGGGGAAATTAGCTTTTTTCTCTCAAAGGAAAAAACTGAATGGGGATGCTTTTTCTGTGAATATTTTTGAGGAAGTTTCTAGAAAAAATTCTCTCTGCATTCTCTGGGTTGAAAGTTTTCTGGAATTTGGGGGAAACTTTGTCTTTTTCTTTTGGAAGTTTTGGGAGTTTTATTTTGCTGATAGTGGTGATGTATATAGAAGAGTTGGAAGCTACAAATTAAGTGTCGGAAAAGAAGATTAGGACCCGCAACTTCTTTAGTCTAGATATCTAAATAAACCATGTTCTTTTCTTTCGCAAACTTCATCTTGGCTGAAATAAAATGCTTGAAAAATTTCATGAGATGTATAATTATGTTCTGGGTGTTTGCAACTCTTGATTTGATTGAAACAACCTGCATTGTATTCTTTTTATGAATTTCATTGTATTCCCAAACCTACATCTTAGTTCTTTGATGGCTGTGATGAATCCTTGTGACAAAGACTGCATTATACTTGTACCGATGGTTCTTTCTTACTTTTGAGATGAACATACCATATGGTACTAAAGTATCGATGCTTGGCCTTAGTCAAAAGGTTGTATTTATTCTTCCATCCTATCTAGGCATTAGAGACTTGAACCTTACCCTAAGATCTTGATCGTGTATGGAAGAGTAAGCCCCAACCAATAGAGATTATGGCTTATTATACCGCAACTGCCTCTCCTTGGTTATATCGTAACTAACCTTTGTTCTATTTTCTTAAAACATTCATTTGTTAGGATACATAAACTTCTCCTTTCTTAAATCTCAAGGATTCAAATATCACTAAACTTTCATTGTGTTGAATTTTTTAATCTTTACATACGTTTTCATTCTTAACTAGAAATTATAGTATTGAATGGTCTCCTATGTCTAGAGTTTTCCATTGCACTGTGAAATTCTTCCAAATGGTTTGATGTATAGGTTTGATGACATTTTAGTCATTGCTGGAATGTTTATCTTTTTGTATAATTTCTTTCTATATCTTCCTCTTTGCATGTAAAACCTTGTTCTATTGGAGATCAGTTTGCTCTAGCCACCGCTGTCCTATTCCCACATTTAAACCTATTTCTCTGGGCAACCATATTAATCTGTGTCTCTTATCAGAAAATGGAGGAATAAGAGTTGAAATGAATTGTTTTGAAGAAACCTTTTACCTTATTGCCACTCTTTCTAGCTCCTCTTCTACTCTTGATGTTTGAAATCCATGCATGTCTTTCACAAATGATGCTAAACTAGAAGTAGTAGGTTGTTCTATTTTATAATATGGCTTTGAAAATTCCTTGTTGGAATCGACTGTTTGGTACCTCCAGTGTTCAAGAATAATGCAAATAGCTTAAATCTAGGTTGTTGCCTATTGTTGGGTCATTAATTAATTATCACTGAAGCATTCAATTAACTATAGTTCAAAATTAGAGCTTGAGGGTTGTATGAATTGGTGTGAATCATTTGTATTAATTCTAATTTGAGATAGGATAATGCTAGCTTGAGTTGCATGTCGATGCCAGAGGAGAACTTCATGGTTTTAGCTTTAAATTGTGCATTGTGATCTCATCCTTTATTCCTTTAAATTGGTGATTGAATGAACTAGAATTTAGTGGTTCAAAATTTTCTCATATAGTTGGCCAGTGTTCTGCTTGACTATTGTTATCTTTGTGTTCTTTAGTTGATAGGTATAAGGCAATAGATATTAGGTATAACTAGAGTTTTATGCGTATGTTTATTGACAAATGGCAATGGGTTAAATATTATAGAGAAAAGGTATATACAGGTATGTGCAAGATCAAGGGGCCAAAAAGTGGCAATATTATGGGTATTTGTAGGGTATGTGTCTAACAACTTTTTTTACCCAAAATTGATGAAATGAAAAGGGTTTTAGAGGAGATTCTCAACTTTCCACCAATATAAATTATTCTTTAATTTGAATTTAATCAATAATTATTATTTATTTTCTATTAGAATTACAATTAAAGTCCTAATCGATAGGCTGATTCAAAACATCTATAAACTTTCAAATGGTATCACATTTTAAAATCCAAAACATGCATCACATTCTATGCTTCACATACTATAGGATTAAAAAAGAAAAATAAATTTCATGAATTTTGACCAAGTTAAGGGTGGACATACGAGTTTTATATTTTTTAAAAGTTGTAATAAAAATTCATAATTATTTACTTGGAAAAAATTACAAAAAAATATGTCACATCTGACATGAGTCCTCTACTTCTATATATAAAAATATTTTAAAAAAATATTTTCATTTTATTATGGTTAGGGTGGTCGGATAGACACCTACTTCTTCTTTTTTCCCTTGAAATTTAAGTACTATTGCATTGAAATTTCAAATTTTCACCAAATAGATTTTATTTATTTTTAAATAAACCTAGTAGTTTAGAAACTAAAATTAATTCTCTACAAATTCTATTCTTACATATTTTTAAAATAATATAGATAACTTATTCAAATTTTTACGCAAGTTGAAGTTGCCTAACACCCATTTTCTAAATTTTTGCCACTTAAGGGCCTATTTTTTCCATGATGATCCCGCACATACCCTACATATATATAATTATATACATATAAAATGACATGTATATAAATATGTATATATATAATTATAAATGTGTGTATATGTATTTGTATCGTTGTGTGAGGTTACATTGATGTAGTATTATATTTGTAATTTCATTTTTTGTATGGTTTTAAATGAATTTTAATATATATATATAAGTATAGATATATGGAAGTATACATAAATGCATATGTGTATATATATATATAAATAAATATATATACATATATATACTTGTATATATATGTGTGTGTGTCGTTTAAGTGAAATAAATTCTCATAATACTATTCTATGAAAAGTTCGATAAAATAAAATTCTCACACATATACAAGGAAGCTAACAACGTGGCGGATTACTTTGCGAATGAAGGGGTAAGTACTCAAGGATTGAACATGTGGCATAATTTTAGGGACTTGAGAGCTAAAGTCAGCGGCTTACTAGATTATGATGTTACGCATGGGAAAGAGGAAAATACATTTAATGATTAAAAGGAAAAGGGATAAGTACATCGATATCAAGAGATTTGATGGGGCCACGTCATTTTACTTAGTTGGGAAGAAAAAGTGGCATGCTTTGTGGGTTCATTGGAATGCCTGTGTAAATTTGCAACAGGTGCTCGGCGCTGGTAGAGTCTGCAGTAAGGTGCAAACAATAATTGGGGGGATAGGAAAAGAATTGAGACAAATAGCTATGAGGTTCACACGAGGAATGATAAGGTCTGGAAGCAGGTAGTAAGAGGTGAGCTGGTTCCATTCTTGGAAAAAATTCATGGGCTTGACACTATGGCCACATAATATTTTGAGAAGAACTGGAACATTGGTGAAATAATCCTCTTTGGGAGAGAGGTGAAACTAGATGAGCAAATTATAGGGCAGGTGACTGGAATGTCCACTAAGGGTGTGAAGTTTTATCATGACATAAGACTTTCTGACGAGGTGGTAATCAAATTCCCTAAGAAGGAAAAGGAGAAAATGAAACTGGTCAAAATTTTCAATAGCTATTTCAAAATTGACACCATCAAGGCGATGTGGAGAAAGGTGGTTCGTGTTATAATGGAGTATATTACCCTAGACATGAGATTCACTAGAGTCTATGGTCATCTATTTTCCATTCTTAACCACTTCCACCATAAGGTATGGATTTCTATACCTCATTATCTATTTTGTTCGTTGAGTAATAGCCTTGAGGACCATAAGAAAAATCCCAGGAGATACCCAATTCTTTATCCTAGTCTTATTAGGTTAATGTATGAACACTATCAAATTTTGTAGGCTTTATTCAAACCTATTGCCTCCACAACGTCTGAGGACTATGACATGGATAGTGGGGGTTCAGAGAATCAACCTTACCAGGAGAGAATTATTGAAGCCCACCCATCCTCTGAGTTGTCTGGTAAGAAAACCCAGCCTAAAAAACCCCAACTTGGTAAAGTTAACCCTGATACCTACCCCGACTGCCCAATCCCCTTAAATAATCCTACTCTCAAGGGCTCCCCTGTCAATAATTTGGTTTCCTACTCTACGGACTCTCTGGAGGATAAAGATGAAAACCCTGAAGTTAGCAAAAATTATGTGCCCTCCCCTCCTGCCTCTTTTAGAGTTGATGGTACCAAATGATGTCAACCTTATTTTAGACCAGGTTCAGTCTAGTGATATTCTTTCCTCTGCAAGAAATGGCATTGGTGACATTTTTAGGGTTTTGAAATGGGCCTATTAATAAATTAATTATATTAATAAAAGAAATAGGGTTGTAAATAGCAAGTCGATGGAATTGGAACTGAAGCTTGCCGCTCTTAGCAATGAAGAAGGGAAATGGAAAAAGAAGAGTATTGGAATGGGAGAAGGTGACAATGAGGAAAAGTATAAGAATTTGGAAGCTGAAATTGTCAAAATAAAAATAACATGAAAATTGTTGTGGAACAAAACCATAAAATTGCTAGGCACAATGCCATTATCATCAATGCTATGTCTGAAAAGTTGGAAAAATTGCAACAAGGTTGCTGGTTGTTGATGGAAGAGGAGGGGTATGTGCACGGGATCATCGTGCAAAAAAATAGGCCCTTAAGTGGCAAAAATTCAGAAAAATCAGTGTTAGGCAACTTGATGATAAATATTTGAATAAGTTATCTATATTATTTCAAAAATATGTAAGAATATAATTTGTAGAAAATTTAATGTAGTTTCTAAAAATACTAGGTTTATTTAAAATTAAATAAAATCTATTTGGTGAGGTGAGAATTTCAATGCGATGGTACTTAAATTCAGGGGAAAAATAAAGAAGTAGATTAATGCGTTTGACCACCCTAACCATAATAAAATGATAATATTTTTTTTTGTAATATTTTTATATATAAGTAGAGGGACTCATGTCGGATGTGATGCATATTTTTTTGTTATTTTTTTTCCAAGTAAATAATTAATTATGAATTTTTTTATTACAACTTTTAGAAATATAGAAGCTGAATACGTCGACCACCTTAACTTGGTCAAAATTCATGAAATTTGAATTTTTTTTTCTTTGTACTAATCTTATAGTATGTGAAGCATAAAATGTAGTATATGTTTTGGATTCAAAAATATGATATCGTTTGAAAGTTATAGATGTTTTTCAATCAAGCCCTGCTCGATCAGAGACTTTTGAGTCATTAATTCTAATAGAAAATGAATAATAATTATTTATTAAATTCAGGAATTAAATCATAATTTATATTTTGGAAAGCTGAGAATCTCCTCTAAAAACCCTTTTCATTTCATTAATTTTGGGGGAAAAAAAGTCGTCAGCCACATACCCTCATAATATTGCCACTTTTTGGCACACCATGATCCTGCACATACCTAGGACTTAAGGGTATGTCAAAAGGATGCATTGCTTAATCTTAAAAGGAAAGCACCTCCTACTACCTAGATAGTTCAAATTTTAAAGAGGGGGGTTTAGGAAATGAATGATTTGGAAGCTGAGACTATGAAAATATTAAAGGCCCAAATTTAGCTAATGCTGGCATTTTGTATGGTTTTTTGGTTATGTGGCATTTGCTGGCTTTTTGGTGGCTATGGCTTTGTCTTGTTGTTGCTTTTATAGCCTCTTTTTTTATGTGTCTTTGATGATCCTATCTTTTGTTTGTAAACTTTGTGGATTGTAACACCCATGGGTGCAAAACCCTAGAGAACACACACAATGCAAATAATTTTTTTTTAAAAACAATTAAACTAAACATGCAAATATCATTAAACTATAGTCACATAGCATATTACATAACATTAACACACTTAGTTCTCTGGGGCATGTGAGGTTATATCACAACAAATAAACAGAAATAAAGGGTAAAAGTTCAAGCATAACCATTAATATAATAACCATGAACAAGGATACGCCCAATAACCATGATGCGAGAATAATAAACATCACATAATACATCCATAATAAAACTCTTAAGAAAGATACAAATGATCCTAACTATTACATCATCGTTTTAATATTACATTACAATCTCTTGATAAATGAATTACATTGAATTTCCCAAACATGTGGGATGCTACAAATATAATGAAATCTAAAATACAAGAGAATACTGGTACAACTCCAGCTACGAAAATGCTGAGAAGACAGGATGCTGATGGGGAACCCAATGGGTGCGGGGCATGTTCCATCCAACCATGTGAATTACAAGTAACTCGCCCCCCGTGCTCAGAGGTGACAAGGAAGAGAACGCGACCATGAATGCCAAACCGACTCAACAACAACAAAGTACAAAAACAAGTACAACTCAAGGCATACAATGAGATAACCATCAATGTTCACAAATCACGTAACAAGTTAAAACTATGAAACTCATCACAATTAAAAAAAGTATCACCAATTATACAAGTAACTAAAAAGTAGTCATAAACCAAATTCACAAGAATCAGAAACAACATAAAGATTACAATATCCAGAGGCAACAACAAAACAAGAACAAGGGTGTCTAGTGGACAGTGTCATCGCATAACTCTCATGGGATTCTCCTGGCCCTTCCTCCAACTGAGGCACCGACACCCATCTATGGATCTCCTGGCCCTTCCTCCTAACTGAGGCGTCAACACCATAGGGTAGCTAATGCAGAGCTGACAATCTCTCATGAAGATGAGACTACGACTTTTCTGACCATGACCTTCTTAGTCTATCACTAGTCTATGGTAGCCCTAATGCATAGATGATGAATCCAATGTTTTATTATCTTGTGTGTTTTACTACCCATCCCCCTAAGTTCTATTTTTAAGTTATCACTTGTTTAACTACTCTTACGTGGGTTATCCTGAGCCCTTCCTCATTCCGAGGCGCCGACGCCCACGAAGAGCCACTCTCCCTATGACCCCTAACAAATCTCAAAGTAGGAAAGGGTTGAACTAGCACATAAAACACAATATTCAAATCATCACATGCGAGGCATTATTCCTCTCGCAACAACACATAACAAAAGTCCTAAAAAAAAAATCGTTCAACCCTTCCAAGCATAAACCATTAAGCTTCAAAACCAAAGGTATAACTAAGATGAAGACAACTTCAAAAATAAACATGCCTCTGGACTAGGGTTACAAGACAATAGGGTTCCCACATAGACAACACTAAGCGATAAAGAAAATATAACATAGAAGAAAAACTCACATTATATTTTGCAAGGTTGCACCATTAAGTTTGATTCCAATCCCAATTAAATAACTAAAATACGATTGTCTCAATAAGGTCCACAATCACAACTAAAGGCTAATTCTTGTCTAAACAAATTTGTTTAACCAAAACAATAATTAAACAATGCCCTTTTAAAATATATTAAAAATTACCTAAATATAAACAAAATTGAACATTTGAATCCAATACAAAATTACATTCTTAAAATGTAATAAATTAACATTAAAATAAAATAATTATAATTTCATTTTAGAATAAATAATATTAAATAAAATGATTATAATTTACTTTTTTTAAAATAAAATACATTATAATTATATATTTAAAAAAAATATATATATAAATATAAATATATATATATTTAAAATATATAATAAATAACAAAAAAAAAAATAAAAAATAAATCAAAGTAGTGGAGGCCATCACACTGCTGTAATAGTCTTTAAAAGGCTGCTATGAATTACCTGTGTTGAGGGCATGGAATGCCGACCCCGGCCAGTCCCCTTCCCAGTACAAAACATTATTTTTTTTTAAAAGAAAAATTTCAATATAAAAACAAAGAAAATACCCTTTTACAAAATACAAAAAATTATAAAATTCATTACCCCATGGGAGGCGATACGACCCGGCCTTCTGAGAGATACTATATATATATATAAAATATAAACCAAATACTTATATATATGTATATATATATATTTTAACATACAGAGTAAAAGTACAGAGGGGTAAAGTATAAATAAAAGAATAAAAATACAAAGTAATGAATACATCCATTCATATATCAATATATTTACAAAACCTCACATTTATTATTCTCAACAAGGAAATCTTTCCTAAAATCCTATTATTGTTAAGTTGAACATTTCAGAAGATAAAGGTTTTTGTTTTGACAAATTGGAAACAGTTCAATAACTCTTTTTTTTATAAAAATTCTAGTCTAATATCTTTCACTAATTTTCAATTCAAACAACAGTTTTCTTTCTTCACACGAATCATATTTAATAAATTTTATTTTACTCTGAAGCAAAAAGATGAAGGAGAAAGTACGAGAAGGAAATACGAGTGGAACTTGGTGTCCTGCACTTATTCAAAAATCTGATGATGCCCGTTTGATTCTAATGACCTCGAAGAGCTCCCTGTTCATGCTTCCAAATCTCCTCTACAGAATTTTTCCCTCGAACTCGAATCCAATTCTTTGTTTAGAAAACTCTCCAGGACAACACCAGTAACAGATTGAAAAATCCCTTTCTAAAACTCTCCTCAAAATATAACCAAAGATCCAAAAATCTCTTTTCAAGATTCAAAAATACATAACCAAAGACTTGTACAACTTCTGTATCACTAATTCTCTGTGTGTGAGAAAAACTCCCAAAATTCCTAATTAAAATAAAAGATATTGTCCATTTCTTCCAAAACTCTAAAAATCAAAAATAAAAGAAAATAATTCTTTAAAAGCAAGCTTTTTAATCAGATCTGTATTCTTATTCGTTCTCACAACTTTTTCATTCTTTTATTTGTTTTATTGTTTTAATTTCTATTTTTACCACTTTACTTGCGCATCACATTATCTGTTTAATTTAAATAATTTATTCTAATAATTATCCTCAACAAGATAATTAATTAAAATAAATAACACACAATTTAATATTATAATTATCACACAATAAAACTCAGGACTTTCAAAAATAAATAAATCATTTAAATATTTAAATACAATTTAATCTAACATTAAAATAAACAATTATTTCCATCATTTAAATCGAATACACCACAACATATAAAGTACCAACATTAATTAAAATATGACAAAACACAAAACACAAACCACAATTAACGACAATTACAAAAATGAACAATACCAATCAAACAATACGGTTTGACATCATGGAGACCGAGATGACTTCATCATCACCTTTGTTTTAACACCCATTTAACGTTGGGCTATTGGTGCCTATACATCCTACGAAGCAGTGGAATCGAGACTTGTACACGCAATACACGCATATAAATGAAATTAAGTGTACATGTGCATATATATATATATAAAATTAAAGCATTAAATCGAAGTACTACATTGTGAGAAGGAATCACAACATAGCAGGGCACTCGCGAATGAGTGATGCCATATTGTCCTTCATCACACCTATTCTAACAATTATAATATAACCAATAAATCAACATTTCTAACTAGCAATCATCTCATAACATATCTAATTAAATCACTGCATCATATCATAATTCTGAAAATCAACTAATATAACCAACCATAATGTCATATGAAATAATCATGTCCATAATGAAATAACATCATCATCTACCGTCTAGCAAGCCAAATCAAACAATAACAATATCATCACAGTATCGAGTATCAAACAAAACATAAAACTCTTGATTCCAACTAGCAACCCGGAGGTTATTACATGTGGTTTGGGTCCTATAAAACCCATTTTTTCCTCTTTCAAAAACTTGACTATTATTTATTTGGAGAAATATCCACTTATAAATGAATAAATAAAATTAGTGTATCCATGTCCTTGTACATTTCAAATTGTTATTTTGAACATGTTAATAGCTAATATTTTTTCATCAAATGTGGAAGATTGTACAAACCATGTGAGTTTTCTTATGGAGTAGGTTTAGGAGTCTTCCAGAGCCTAGGATGATTTATTCTTTTAATGGCATTATTTGTTTAACTTGTTATGGGAGAATTTTATTGTGACTATGTTATGAATTTCATTTACCTTGCATGTTACATTTATCTATGTGAATGTTTTTATGTACTTTGTGAGTGAGATGTGTTGATTCCTTTGAGATTAGTTTGAGTATGTGTGTCATGCAAGTGGTTTTATTTTTGGTTTATGTGGTTTAAGGTTGGAATTAGGGGATTGGCTTTCAATGGGGGTTGGTGCAAAAAGGGGTGTCTGGAAAACCCATGTGGAAGTTTTGTAACAAGTGAAAACATAAAAAATAATTAGGGGGAAAGGGCAGCTCAAACATTAAACAAGATAAGTTGATACCTCTCTCAGGCCCAAGCGCTCGTTTAGGATTGAGCTAAGATGGGAAGACCTGGAATTACATAATCGACTACTTCATCCCCATAAGAGATAGATTGATTTTGCATAGTTGGCATGAGGGGACGAAGATCGGAAGAGGCTATCACGATAACCCAAGGTGGGGGCCCAGGACTAGGAAGATCTACTTGGATAACCTATGTCTGACTATGTGATGACACCTCCCCTAAGACAACTGTGAGTAGCTTTACATGTTGTTCTACCTTGAGTATCTATGTGCCTCTGGAAGTACAATCATTGATGTTGTTGTTGTTGTTGATGTGTTCATTTTGAGTTGTGAGTTATGTCAACATTGATATGTTTAGTCCTTGTCTATTAGTTATGGTTGGGCCCTTTGTTACCTCCTAGCACATGAGGTAAACATTTGGGTTCACGTAGTTGGGTGGAAGGTGTTACATTCTCCATCGAGTTCCCTTCATGCATGTGATATGGTGACTTCTTTTGATCCATTGACATCTACACTACATCTACTTTTGGGAGTGTTATCAATCAGATATGCACCCTATGCTAAGCTTACAAAAGACCTAGATACCTATTGAAATATGGAAACCTTATTTAGATGTGGGTGATCTATGTGAAGAAGGAATCCCAGAGCGAGTTGGTTCTCCAAATGAAATTTCTTACTCTAAATTATTTTATGGGAAAAGGGAAGAAAGATAACTAAGAGATAACTTAAATCTAACACAAGATCGAGACCTACCATGATGAGGTACTTTATGATATCATCCCCATGGATGCATGTCACATGTTGTTGGGGAGGCCATGGTAGTTTGACAGGCAAGCTATACATGATGGCCATGCAAACACTTATTCTCTGATCAAGGATGGGGTTTGTCACAAGTTGAAACCCCTGAAGGAGGCCAAAGAAAAGGTATGCAGTAGTGCTAGAATTTTTTATGTTGATGGAAG
>VDFB02382098.1:0-26035 GCA_007258455.2 Sequoia sempervirens
GCCTAAGGCTTAAAACATTTACTATAAAACCACTTGATGTAGATGAGTAAGGCTCTTTGGAAAGCGAGAATCCAATATGGCAATCATAACAAAATTCCAATTACGAACTTTTGAGAAGGGAAGAGTGTCGTGTACCTATCTTGAAAGTTTGGTGTTGGTCAGAATATGAGGACAAAGTCACCCACAAGCATTTGAGTCCTTGTAGGGGTGTCTTGCTCTACTTTTCCAGTCCTCTGATGTCAAATCTGAGATCCCTGTTTCTATTTGCAGACTTATCAGATCACTGTTAGATAATTTTATAGGTGAGTTTTCGTGAGTTGACAGGGTGTAGGGCTTTCAATGCAAAAATGAATAAATGATCTTCAATCTTCCTTCAATCCTCTCCAAACATGAAATCTACACATTCAAAAAGAGAATAAATGTTGTTTCATTTAGGGGCTTTCCTTAGTCAAACTCTGTGTCAGTGTTTCCACTTCCACAATGGAAATGCCAATGATAGGAAAAATAAATGACATGAAGGAATCATGAATCCACAAAGTGTTGCAACTCACCACCCTTCAATAGAAGGATGACAGTCATGCACATCACTTCAAGGTCTTGGATATTTCTTCCTTGAATTACTTGACTTGTTTGGAGACCTACAACAAGGGTTAGCCTTCACAAACAATGATAATATAAACATGCATAAACTCACATAGGATTTGACATGATGCTTGGATCATGAATTGTTGCAATAAAGCTCTGAAATGTTCCTCTTAACTTCTCTTGACTTGCTCGCAATATTCACTTGTGCTAGATAGATCTCAAATGATGCAATAACTAGATATTTATAGGTATTTATTCAATTTCATGCAAATTAAATCTTGATAGTCAAAATTTTCAATTTGAATTTCAAATGTAAAAATCAACAGTCACATTCGGATCTCAGCAAAATAGGGGGACTCAAATGCCCAAGGGTATCCCAATATTGGCCTTAATTTCTAGAAAATAGGGTGTCGGGGGAAAAACATTAAATAAATGCATTTGTTCAATGCTTGCAATTTTTCGGAAAACAATAAAAATAAGCCTCAGAATGCATAATTTAGGAAATTAGGGACTTAATTAGGCTCAATAATTTAGGGCAAGCAAAACATAATGTGAAATTGTCAAGGGTGACAATTTATGACACTACAATTGTAATCAATTTCCGAGTGAGATTGTTGGTTATGGAGCTTGATCCTATTAGTTTTCTAGATCATTTCAATGTGGGCTTGGAGGGGGGGTGCAAGGGGGGTTACCCCCCTATAGGGTTTGAGGGGACCATCCCCCAATAGGGGTTCAAGGGCAGGGCCCTTGAAAGCCACATTTGATATATATATTTATTCATTGTAATTTTGGACCATTTATTATTAGATCACATATTTGACTGTACAAATTATGTTGGTTTTTTTCTTGCCCTAGAAGGCAACCCCCTTTTATAGGGACATTGTATTATGATTGTGTATTGTATTGTGTGAGGAGAATATGATAGAGAGATAAGGAGTTATAATAGATGTGTTGTAGGTTGTATCCGTTCATTTTGTTAGATGAATTAAAGGAAAGACTAACTGTTTCTCCATGGACGTAGCCAATATTGGGTGAACCATGTATATTTGTCTTTGTGTTTTGTGTTATTTTAATATCTCATTTTTGCATTTATTTTATCACATATATCTCTATGATCTTGTTCCTAACAACAAGGTGAGACAAAAAGGTAAGTCTCTAAATGGAGACTTAACTAATGTGAATAGGAACCTCCTAGGTAGACTAAAAATTAACTAGTTTGATAATGTCACTATTTACACTAACATAAATAATAGATAATTGTCACTTAATAGCTTTTTATTAATTAATTATTGAAGCTTGTTTTCGATGGTACCTAATTTCCATTGAGAAAATCCAACAACATCCTTAGAACTTATATAGATGCAGTTATTTGAATATAGATTTGTTATAAGCTAGTCTTTTTGGAAGATTGATTTGGATAAAATAATATGTACAATAACAAGCTACAAACAAGACACGAAAAACAATTCTTCAATCAATAAACAAATCTATGCTAACACAAATAATCTTTTCTTAATCTACCAAAATAAACGAAAGAAAATCTTACTAAAAGTAATAAATCCATATAAAGTTAAATGCTTCAAATATGGAGTTGGGTTGACAATAGCAATGGAGTTCCCAATGTAGATCCCTTCTTCACTTTCATTTCCTTTGTGATCACTTAATTGGGGTCAATCTCCAAAGCAAGAATGGACTCAACAAAAAAGGATTAAGATGATGGGATAGGGATAGTGCTAGTTTTGGCAAAAACTGTTTTGAATGTTTTGAAACAATGTTATTAGGAAAGCTTCTTCCGAACTTTGGGTTGTGGTTGGATGGTTTCACTCAAACTAGACCCGTTGGATGGGTACAGCCTGAGTTGGCCTAATGGTGAAGAACTTGTACTCTTGAAAGAGAGGTCACAAGTTCAAATCCTGCAGGGGGTAAGGTATGTACACCTCATATTGTGGAGCACGAGTTGGGTGCCTCCCTCAGACTGAGTTACAGAAGTCACTGTAAACTGTCTGGGCAAAACAGATTACGCCTGGTAATTACATTAGACTATAAAATTGTGTGTGTATTGTGGCAACATAAAATTAGATGCCCCAAGTAGAATATGGTGACTAAAGATGATTGGCACATAAAATGGATCTAAAATGATCAAAACCGGAGGAAGAGCATAATAGAAATTTGTGTTTTTTAATCGTCGCTTTTGAGAACAAAGTTGTCTTAGATGCCAGTCCACTAATGTTAAATACGTGTTTGACACCTAAACTGAGTAGCAAGCTTGTAACTAAAGAAAAACACCAAGTTTTCAAGTAGAACAAAAATACAAACTACTAGCAGATGACAAAGGACAAATAAAAGAAACATTTCAAAGGTTCTAAATGATTGCCACTTGACGTAGATGAGTAAGGCTACTTTAGAGACTTTGGAAAGCGAGAATCCAAGATGACAATCGTAACAAAATCCCAAACACGAACTTGATCTTAAGTAGAAAATTGAATCTATTCAGCATGAAAGAAATTGACAAAAAAATGATGTGCCCAACTTTTAAAACAAACAGAGAATACACGATGAAGAATCTTGGAACAGGGTATCTGATTCATCTCAGAAAGAATGAAATACGAACAGAGAACTACAAAACACGGAATAGTAAATCAAGTATGCGTGTCAAGGAAAGTAGATTGATCAGACAAAATAAATCATAACATTCGGCTTTAAAAGGAAAGTTTCACCCTTTAAAATCATGGTCCTGATTGCTTCAATTGGGATGTTAGTCATAACAGACAAGTTAATATTGTGAAAAATGAAAAAAAATCTATATTTCAAAAATTACACTGTGAATGTTTATCACTACTCCTCAAATGTCAAGATAATCAAGAGCTACCCACTCACACTAGGAAGATTTTGGTTTCATTCATTTTCTCTACCTTTGTCTGTCTTTTCCTAACACAGGACAGAAAGGGAAGATCCATGCATCCATTCAATCACAGATTCACATGAAATATAACCTACTTACTTTGAAAAGAGGGCCCTGAAACTCTTTCAATTAGAATGCACTACAGATATGTGAAGGGGGAAAACTAAAGTTTCAAAAATCCTGAAATGGAAATGAATAACTTGCATCCAGTCCATCTTCAGTCCAGTGCTCCAAACTAACTAAACCATCAAATGCTACAGAGGCGCTTCTAATGCAGAGTATACCTTTGTGTAATAGAGGGTACCATCCATACAAAATATAAGATAAAAGTAATAAAGAGTTGACCTTAATCTTAATCATGGCAGCATTCAAGCATTTCTATGCATTCACGAGCAGAATTCAGCGACAGAAAAACGTTTACCTGATGGAAAACAATACTTCCTGTATAGAAAACCTGATTAATAATTCACCATTGCCAACTCTTTTAGGTAGCGAGTATGCTTTGTGAGAAACAAGCATCCCCACAATTTATCATACCCAACTCTTTTAGGTAAAAGGGTATGGTCTATGAGAAACAAGCATCCCCAATTATGAAGTGAAATGCTAATTTAGCTTCAGGTGAGGCTGCTTATAATGGTTGGAAAATTGCTGCATTAAACAGGAGTGGCTCCTTTATAAGACTAGAAACAGTAGAAAGACATTTGAACTTTACAAAATGAAGAAAATTTGGTGGACAGTCAACACATAGTGCTCTCCACTTGGACAATAGTTAGAAGTAACAATCCACAAGTACAACAAATTTAAAATTTGAATTCAAGAATTAAAGAAGAACAGTAAGTCAAGCAAGAACAACCAACATGCTTTAAGTTGATAAATGGGATTCCAATGGAAAAACTGCTGCAATCATCTTCCTTGGGGACTGATCAGCTGCGAAAATACTGCATTTGTAGTTGCACCTTCTGAATCATGTTCACTTACCCCAGTATGCATGCCAATGATACTTTCCTCAAGATGCTCTGGATAAGGAACACGCAAGGGAATCTCATCAATTCGATTGGTGCTATTTTCATCTGGATCACTCAGCCTTGCAGTCTCCTGAAGTTGAAGGGCATACTCCAAGTTCCATAGCACATCCCCCATGGAAGGCCTATCAATACCTTGATCTGCCAAGCACTTTTCAGCTGTCTCTCCAAATTTTCTCAAAGAGTTAGAATTGATGCTTCCAACAAGCTGAGGATCAATTATTTGGTCAAGCATGCCTCTTTTCTGCCAATGCATAGACCACTCTGCTATATTTACTTGGTCCCTTGGCAGCGCAGGATTAATGGCTGGCCTAGCACATAGTACCTCCATTAGAACTACTCCAAAAGAATAGACATCAGATTTCTCAGTCAATTGCTGCCTTCTGAAGTACTCAGGATCAAGGTATCCAAAGCTACCCTTGACAACAGTACTCACATGGGTCTGGTCCAGAGCAGGTCCAGTCTTTGAAAGCCCAAAATCTGCTACCTTAGCCACAAGATTTTCATCTAACAAAATGTTTGTTGTCTTCACATCACGATGAATGATACCCTGATCTGCTCCAGTGTGAAGGTAATGAAGACCCCTTGCAGACCCTATGCATATATCAAGCCTTTGTTTCCATGACAAAGTAGGAAGATCAGACCCATATAAATGACTCCTAAGAGGTCCATTTGCCATATATTCATACACCAAAATCATCTCACAACGCTCCTCACAAAACCCAATAAGAGAAACAAGATGACGATGACGAAGCTTAGACAGCATTTCAATTTCAGTCCGGAATTCAGCAATCCCTTGTTCTGAGCTTGGATTACCCCGTTTGACAGCAACTATGGTACCATCCTCAAGGACACCCTTAAATACCTTACCAAACCCACCTACACCCAGGATTAACTTTTCATCAAAATTTTTAGTAGCTTCTTGTATCTCTGCAAATGTGAAGTGGCGACCAAGACTTGAAGGTCCAGAAGAACCATGGCTCCCTGTGGATTGTTTGCTTTCTTTGCTTCCTATTGTCTCTGAATTTCCACCATGTAGAGGGAGAGGCAACCAAGTTGTAGATGTGTTTTTCGTATGAGATTTTCGACGCTTAAAGAGCATGTACATTACTGTTAGCAACCCCAGACCTGCAAAAGCTCCTGCAACAGACCCAACTATTGGACCAACCTTGTTAGTCTTTTTTGCTATCTTAGAGCCATTTGGAGAAAAAGATTCAGCAAGACTCTTGTCAGAGTTGCTCATTTTC
The DNA here is from genome assembly GCA_007258455.2 of Sequoia sempervirens. Taxonomy (NCBI): domain Eukaryota; kingdom Viridiplantae; phylum Streptophyta; class Pinopsida; order Cupressales; family Cupressaceae; genus Sequoia; species Sequoia sempervirens. The sequence continues at coordinate 5,757 of VDFB02382098.1, forward strand.
ATAATCTCCAGCCCATTTAATATGGCATTGTAATATAAATCATATGTCCCAGGCCCAATTCTGACAGAGAGATTGTTTGATCCAGAGGAAGACTTGGCTACAAAGTCTTTATAAAGAGGCTGTGACAGGAGAAGTGTTTCCTTTGAGATATCAAAGTCCTGGATTGCAATGGCACTGTTAATGTATACACTGAAGTACAACGTGTTAAGTGTTTTGCTCACAAAATCACAGAAATGCATGCGAATGAAATATTCATAATTGGGGTCCACTGAAAAACTCCAAGAGATATTGAATTGGGGATTTACTGTGCCCGGATTAGCCATTTCCTGAAGTGTGGCATACATCATTCGAGGAGCAATTTCTTGGGTAACTACACTTGTGTATTGTATTGTGCTACTTGTATTAGCACTTTTGGCAGCATTGCTGAGAACTAGGAATCCTGTATCTGGTTTCCAATATCTCCAAAGGGTGTCTTCATCAGGGGTAATCTCAGGTCCACCCATGTTGAGTCTGTAGACTGTTTCTAAAGCATGTGAGGATGGATCCTCAGAAGTTGGGGAAGAGGGTACAGATCGAGTTATGTTTGGTATTTGATTGGATGGAACAGAAACAACTTCTATGGCATTGATAAATGCTAGCGAATTACTTGAAGGAATAAAGCTAAGGACCAAAGTATCTGAAGCTAAATTGATTAAATATTCCTTGGACACATTCGAACCATTCTGGACGGCAAAATTGTTCAAGAGACCAAATTCTTCAGTTCTTACAGAAAAAATTGCAGATGATAGATTGTACTTCTGATGAGAGAAAGGAAAGAAATATAGTCGTACCCAGTGCATGCCCTTGTCCTGAATTCTGAATGTGTAGGAGGCCTCTGTAGTGAATACTCGGGCTGTCAAATAGATATCAGACAGGTTACCTGAATTGGAAGCTGTGGTGCTGGCAAATATGGATTCCTTGGAAGTTATGGACAAGGAGGAAGAGCTAGTATCGGAGCTGAAGGTCCTATTGCCCACTGTTGTGTTGCTGCTTGATCCACAGTCTATAAGGTAGTTATCCCTTGGACTGAAAACAGCATCAGATTTTGACTGATTAATTGAAAATACCAACAAAAACGCAAAGAAGCACAAAATAAATCCCATCTCCTTCCTCTGTTCCCCAGTTACGCCTCTTTAATTTTACCCTCCGTTTTCCTTTGTAGAACTATAGAAAGATGGGAAATTAGACTTGCAGCTCCACAGTTACCAAACTTCTGTATGTTATGTGGTGAACCCTTCAACGATAAATCTTCTGTCCTCTGGCTGGTTGCAGGCTTCAACATAAATCCATATCCATTTGTGTTGTGAATCTTTTTACAAGGTATGCAGAGCTGAAACTATTGGGATTTTACCATATGCAGGACTAAGGCAATTTCTTTTGCAAGTTATGAAGAGAGGTGAGACGGCTGGACTTTCCTTATTGACAGGGCTGGGGTGATTACTACTACAATTCCGGGTTATCTCAGAGTATTCTATGCTTATTCCCTGCTGGAGAATTTTTAAGCCTCAACAGGTGAAAATCAAAAAGGAAAAATCATCGTTGTGGTGCATATATTAGAATTACTTATCTCTAGCCAACTGCTCAAACCACCATCTTTCACATACATGACGCCACCATCTTTCACATCCTTTCCACACAGATAGGATACCATGAGTGAAATTGGAGCCAACCAGAGATGAAATTACTGGGATTTTACCATATGTAGGACTAAGGCAATCTCTTTTGCAAACTATGAAGAGGCGTGAGGCGGTTGAACTTTCATGACTGAGTCACTGACAGGGCTGGGGTGATTACTACTACAATTTCGGGTTATCCCAGAGTATTCTATGCTTATTTTTAAGCTTAAGCCTCACCAGGTCAAAATCAAAAAGAAAAAATCATAGTTGTGGTGCATAGATTATAATTACTTATCTCTAGCCAACTGCTCGAAACGCCATCTTTCACATACATAACGCCACCATCTTTCCCCTCCTTTCCACACAGATTTGATACCAACAGTGAAATTGGAGCCAACCCAGTTACAGCCTTGGGAGGGGGTGAGAGGTCTATGAAACCATTCAGAAGAGGGAAAATCAGAACCCCTTATAAGAATTGCTTATAAAGGCCTGAACTTAAGAAGACAAGCCGTGGTATTCTGGACATGTTCCATTTATAATATTGCATTTTTCAGTCATATATATCACTTTGATATTCATGACAATCTCCATGTAGGTACTTGGAGCAGGCAGATTCTATAAAAGCAAACATGAAAGGCCCTGTTTTCAAATTTTGGCATAAACCTCTATATATTTGTCACCAGGCTTAATTAATTGCAGTCCTAGGACCCACATCCAAAAATCCCTATTCACCCGTCCGGCACTCCTCCCCACCAAAACACGAAAACAAAAGAAAACCGTATCAATATTGAAATCAATTATTTACTAAAAAAGGAGAAAACCCATCTCCAAAATCTCCTTCCAAATCGATCTGATTGTCCTCTAATTCTTGTTCTTCAACCCATAATCAAATGGGTGTCACTCATTGATCTGATAAGTATTGGGCGTAGACTTGGCTTTGTAAGAATCGTACAAAATAATTGAATTCAGGAGCTTTTTACACGAGGCAACGAGAATTGTGACTTATTGACCCAGAGTTGTTTTGTTCGTATGCATTTGTTGCAGTCGCAACCAACTTTATTATTTTGAGATACGCAATAATAAATTTGTGTTGTAGAGGTTGGGGAAATATTTGGCAGGTTACATAAAGAAAAGCAAAGAGAGTTACTTTGAATGGAAATTGTATTAAATATCTTGTTGCTTGTCAGCAATGGTTTACGCAGTCCAAATCAAGTATCATCCTGCCGGCTGCTTCCTTAAGCATGGACCCCTTCAATCAAGACTGTCCACCTGCATTAAATGTATGAAATATAAAATTAACTTGCCAAGGATGTCAATTCTCACATTATAATTTAATGTCATCTTTATGTTCTTTCCGTGGTGGTTACAGTTGCCAAGTGCTGTATGAGGTAAATCATACTTTATGAACTCATATCTTATAAATATCTAGATTCTTTATATTGAATCACTAGAAAGTATTCAAAATGAGCGTTTTGGAAGATTTTACACTTGTAAATTTCTCATACTTCTCTAATATAAAAATAATAATATTATTATAATTTAATAAAATTGGTATATTTTATTTTGAAAAAATATATTTTAATATAATATGTGTACACATGGTATAATTTTGTATAAAGTCGATTATATTTATTCAGTTTTATTTGCACATGATCTTATATTTATTGATTTATCTTTTTTCTATATGCACACGTTTCTTTATATTTGATCTTTCAATGTGACGGCCATGCTTATATATATAGTGATCGCTAAATAATCTTTGTCTCTTACGATGTAGCCTATCTTTTGATCTGAACTCGGACCCTCACTCACAAGGTCACCCTTACAAATGAAAACTTGGCCTACCTAAAAGAAGTTTCTAATTTTCAAATTTGGCTAGTTGGCCTCCTTTGTACCTTTCCCGCTCAAAGATTGTTAAACACCCATTTTTGCAATTTGATGTCATGCGCTAGTATTTAAAAACATTTATTACATTTGTTTTAATCATCAAAGAATATTAAACAAGAATCTATTGCCTAGATGTTTTCTCTCATCCTAAAGCATTGAAAGAGTAATCAATAGTGAAACACTTGGATTTGATGTGCTAAAAGGAGTAACAAATCTACATTCCAAGCATTTGTTTGCTATCTTTAATCCTACCTATTCTCGATGGGTTAATTGAGGCATAATGTCCTCTTGAGCTCAATAATAAAACAAACTATCAAAGGTATTTTTTAGTAACACATGTCCCATAAATTGACAAAAGAAGCAAAGAGAAGTGAATACAAAACAAGAAATAGAGAAAAAAAAAATCTAGTTAGGATGACTTGTTGGCAAAAGAATAGTTTGCAATCATAGATATGCACTAGATACATAATACTATCCTTGAATAGAGAATAGGTTAAAATCATAGGTGTTTGGGTCAGTGCAAGATTACGAGAGTCCAAACTAGGCCCTTAAGTGGCAATGAAAAATCATAAAAATGGAATTAGGCAATTTGACATAAAAAATTGAATAGGTTATTAACATAATTTGAAAAATATGTAAGAACAAAATTTGTAGCAAATTGAATGTAGTTTCTAAGCTACTAGTCCTTTTTTGGAAAAAAATAAATCTATTTTGTGAAAATTTGAAATTTCGATATAATAGTACTAAATTTTCACAAAAAAAATGAAAAACAAATGTTTGTCTGACCACCCTAATGGGGAGCAAAAATGAGTATTTTTTTCGAATCTTTCAATACAAGTAGAAGACTCATGCCGAGATGTGACACATTTTTTTGTAATTTTTATGCAAGTAAATAATTAGTTGTGAATTTTTTGTAAGAATAATCATGCATTAGTTAATAATTAATTCTTATGCACTTAAGCTAAACTTAGGACTTCATTATTAAGTTAACTAAGTGTTTTTTTGGTTAACTGGAGTGTTTTTTTGTTAACTGAAGTGTTTTTTTTGTTAACTGAAGTGAGCAATTATTAGGGTTGCTCCTATATAGCACTCAACCCTCATTGTATTACCTATATGGAGATTTACTCTCAAACTCTCAACCTTTGAGGACTTTTGTTTTCCTTGAAGATTCTTGAGGTTCATTCTATAGTTTTTCTTGTTGAGGAATATTGCACATATTGTTTGTAGATCTCTTGCATGGAAGTTATATTTGTTTGTTATTTGATCTTAAAGCTCATGGTTTTGTGGTTTTTTCACAATTCTAACATTTTCTAGTAGAAATTTTTAAAAATATTAAAAACCATCTGTTCGACCACCTTAACTTGGTCAAAAAAGTATGAAATTCAATTTTTTTAAACTATAATTTGTGAAGCATAGTGTGTGATGCATCTTTCAGATTCAAAAAATGTCTAACCGTTTAAAAGTTATAGGCATTTTTCAATCAATGTATCAATAAGAACTTTACACATTGTGCATGTAGAAAATCAATAATAATTATCTATTAAATTCAAAATAAAGCATATATCTTATTTAATAGAATGCTATCAATTTGCTAAATAAACCATTTTCATTTCTTCAAAATCAAATGAAAAAAAGTTGTCAGCAAAAAGGGTGAAGTTTGAAAAACTCTTGCAACCCTTGTAAACACATTTGGGATGTTGACTTTTCAAGTTGGTCGCCCCCAAGCCAAATGCCAAAGCAATAACGAAGGAAAAATATTCGTTTCTTAAAACGAAAAATATTAATATATAAAAATCAGTATAGATTTAAATTTAAGATTTTATAATATTGATATTAATAAATATTTATATATTTTATATATATAATATATTAATATATATAATATAACATAATATATCAATATATATTATATAATATAATATATATTATATATTAATATATATTAAATATAATATATGATAAATAATAAATATTAGGAAATATTAATATAATATACATTATATTAATATAACTATTTAATGCTATATTAAATATAAATATAATATATTATAAAAAATATTTGATGGAAAGGATATCCATTTTTTAATTAGAAATATTAAAATATTATATGTTATATTATATTAATATTATGATATTAAATATATATTTAATAATATAACATATTATATTCCCTCTATCCCTCCCACCCTACCACTCCTTATCTTCTGTTGAACAAGACAACTGAGAGGGGGGAAATCAGTTGTCACAAATTTAAATATTTTAAAACATTCATCGAAACTTAGATCAATTACAATTCTTAACTCTGCTAAAATGATTAAACATTAAGTGCAAGTGCAGAAACTGAAAACCATCACACAAACACAACAACACCAGATTTACGTGGAAAACCCAATAAGGGAAAAACCATGGTGGGGATTAACTCACACTATAGAGAGTATCAAAACTAATTACAAAAGTCTCACTACCTGAGAAACAAGGCTTATTGCCAAAATAAGGAATCACTATCCATATCAGGACTCAAATATCCAATAGGGCTAACAACCTAGAGGGCTCATTGCCACAAAGATACAAAGAAGATAGAAGAGATATGTTACAGAGAGAAGACAATCTCAATGCAATAGAGATTTCCACCATAATTTTCTCAACCACTTGCAGACGTACATGAATGATAGAGTACACCTTCAGCTCACTACATCTGAAAACTCAACATTTAGGCTTTGCATTGATCTTCCACACTCGCATCACACAAACTCACTGATTTGCATCTATTTCACATCTATCTACTCTATTTCTTTGCACTTATCTCTCTTGTACCATATTTCACCACTAACTCATCCTACATTTATACCATTTTCAACTTTGAAACATATCCAAAGTCAACCATCCATCAATAAATTCAAATTAGGGTAGCACCAAAAATCGTAGGGTGGAATTAGAATGAGGGTGACCCTAACACATGCTTAGTGAGGAACCAAATAGATCGAACATGCTTCATCATTCTCAAAGATAGTGCTCAACACAAGGTCGACCAAACCAATGCAAAATGCATTGAATAATTAAGCACGATCCTTCCAGATACTGAAATTAGCTTCATCACGGTCATAAAAAATTAAATTTGGAACTGCAAGTCATAAGACTTTACCAAAGAGAAATCCATACCAACAACTTTTCTCCCATACCTTAGCTAGAAACATAGAAAACCATAGTTCACAACTGGTGAACATAACTCGCACTATGCAATGATTCAAAAGCCAAAAATTTGGATATAGAAGCTTCCAACAACCATGACCAACATATCTAAACCATACAAACATAGGAGCAAAACCTAGAGCAACCATTGAACACGTGCAACCTTTCTTCAATACAATTTTCTCAATATCCTCAATGTTCATGAATAGCCAATAACCTGCAACCATGACATTAATGACAACAACAACCAGTTGATAACCAATTAATCAGTTGGCATCAATGACAACACCTTCATACTTTTCATTATTGCAATAATCTCCCCCTTTGTCATTGATGGCAACACATGATGTGAAAAACCATCAAAGACAACATACTAGCTCTGAATACACTTCTCAAGATTTTTATTTTTGTTTCTCCCCCTTAGTAGATAATATTTTTCACATTCTTCCTCTCCTCTTTTTCGCATTCTTTCTCTCCCCATTTGACATCAATGGAAAAGGGAAAAGATATTTTACATTGATTTCCCCTTTGACATAGAAAATAGAATATCCATACAATGACAACACATGAAACTACCTGCTCCCCTTGAGAGGTAGCCACCAAAACATCAGTCCAAAAGAAAGATAGATCCATAGATCCACCAAACTGACTCATCTCCATATGCATCTAGTTTAAGAAAGGAGGGGAAATGACCCCTAACTTCTCCTAGAGATACTCAAAAGTATCTTTAGGAAGAACCTTCGTAAATATATCAACAATCTGATCATTTGTAGAGATATACTCACGCTTTACTTCATTCTCCACAACCTTCTCTCTTAATAAATGATACCTGATAGATATATGCTTTGTCCTCAAGTGCATCACTGGATTCTTTGAAATGTTAATTGCACTTGCATTATCACAAAAGATAGAAATAGGATTATCATACACCATTGTGATATCTTTCAATGTCTGTTTCATCCATAGAACTTGTGTATAGTAAGATGCGATAGCAATATACTCAATTTCAATAGTAGACAAGGAAAATGAATCTTGCTTTTTACTCAAACATGCCACTAATGTGTGCAATCAATAAAGAATACAAGCCACCACTTGTACTCTTTTTTTCATCTACACATCCAACCCAATCCGCATCTATATAAGCACTTAGTGTAAAGTCAGTATCCTTAGGATACCATAACCCATAATCCAGAGTGCCATTCAAATATTTGAATATTCTTTTAATGGCAACAATATGTGTTTCCTTAGGATCTTGAAATCTAGCCACAAGACAAACAACATGCATAATATCTGATCTAGTAGCAGTCAAATACAATTTTCCACCAATCATAGATCTATATTTGCTCTGATCAGCCTTAGGTGAATCACCATCTTTACCTAACTTGCACCTAGTCACAATAGGAGTGCATATTGGTTTGGAAAAATTCATCCCAAACTTCTTCAATATCTCTTTCACATACTTAGACTACAAAATAAAAATTCCTTTCTTTGTTTGATTAATTTGTAGTCCAAGAAAGAAATTCATCTCTCCAAACATATACATTTCAAATTCCTTTTGCATCTCTTATGCAAACATCTTACACATAGTTTCATTTCCTCCAAAAATAATGTAATTAACATATACAACTATAATCAAGATTTTGTCATTTTCAATTTTAAAATATAGATTACTATTTTCCATACCTTTGTTGAAACCTTGATAAATCAAATATTTGTCTAACCTTGCATACCAAGCTCTAGGAGCTTGCTTCAATCCATATAAAGCTTTCTTCAATCTACACACCATATCCCAGAAATTTTAAACCAGCTTTGTGGGATCACCCCACATTATCTGATGCCACAACCAACTGTCATTAATCTAAGTCATAAAGCATCGTCCATCAACACCCTTAAGTTGATAGGTATTTCCATCAAATTTTTTTCCTACAACAATCATTGTTTTGGATCCTTTCCTAATCTCACATCTCTCATCCTCAAAGACAAGATTAAATCCTTTACTACACATCTATCCAACACTCAAGAGATTATGCCTCAAACCCTTAACATAGTAGAAATCGTCAATATTATGCTTTCCATCAAAACTTACTAAACCTATCCCACAAATTTTAACACCAATATCATCTCTAAACATTACCAAGCCTCCATCATATTTTTCAAGTTTAACAAACTTAATCTTATCACCAGTCATATGATGTGAACAACCACTATCAACAACCCAATAGTTCTTTTCTTGTTTAGTATGTAGGGCAGAGATTACAATGCCTTCATTTTTCTCCTTCTCCGGAGGGAATTCCTTCACCTATTTTTCAGAATTAGCAGAAGTAGGTTCATCTTTCATTGCCAAGAACAAGCATTCATTTTCATCAGGGTCTTCATAATTAGAATCCTCATCAAATATACTAGCATCCTCACTCACATAATATGCTTTGTTAATCTTCTTACCTTTCCTTTCTTTCTCATATATTTGTTTATTCCTCTTAGCTCTTTTTGGACACCTTGCGACATAATGACCAATTCCTCCACAACTAAAGAATTTAAAGGGTAACTTACCTTCATACTTGCTGAAGCCTTTGCTCATCCTTCTCACAAAGTTAGCTTCTGCTTCATCAAGATTTTCTTCATCTAGATCTTCAAAATTTTTAACCTTAAAAGCGGTCTCTGATTTGAATCCATTTCTCAAATTTGGCTTCCTCATCTCATAAGATATCAGAGATCCCAACAACTGATTTTTAGTGTAACTCTTGTAATCTATAGTTTGTTCAATAGCACATATCTTTTCATTGTAAGAATCAAGGAGAGTTCTAAGAATCTTCTTCACAATCTTGGATTCACCTATGGTAGCACCAATTCCTCGCATTCCAGCTACTACCTCATCCAACCTTTGTTCATAAGCTTTAACATTTTCATCTTCAGACATATGTAGGAGCTCAAACTATGTCTCCAAATTCTGTAATTTTGCCTCTTTGACCCTTTCATCAACTTCATGTGCCTTTTCCAAAGAATCCTAAACTTCCTTAGTAGTCTTCATATTTTTAACTTTAATCAACTCATAATGTACAAGACTATTCTTCAAAATGTACTTCGCCTTATTGTTCACTTGATGTGCCTTGATCTCATCAGCCGTACTCGAACCATTAGCAAGAGGAGTGTAAGGATTCTTGTAAGATTTCTCCACATCATATCCACAATACTCCAAATATATTCTTCCATCAATATTTTCTAGATACCATAATTAGTACCATCGAACCTTGGATAATCATAAGTAACTTTTCCATCCATTCTGAACCTTCCTTAAGTGGTTAAGCTCTTCTCCAAAGAACCAAGCTCTGATATCAATTGTTGAACAAGACAATTGAGAGGGGGGAATCAATTATCACAAATTTAAACATTTTAAAACATTTTCTAGAACTTAGATCAATCACAATTCTTAACTCTGTTAAAATGATTAAACATTAAGTGCAAGTGCAGAAACTAAAAACCATCACACAAACACAACAACACCGGATTTATGTGGAAACCAAAATAAGAGAAAAGCCATGGTGAGGATTAACTCACACTATAGAGAATATCAAAACCAATTACAAAAGTCTCACTACCTAAGAAACAAGGCTCACTGCCGAAACAAGGACTCGCTATCCAGATCAAGACTCACTATCCAATAGGGATAACAACCCGGAGGGCTCACTACCACAGAGATAAAAAGAAGATAAAAGAGATATGTTATAGAGAGAAGAAAATATCAATGCAATAAAGATTTCCACCACAATTTTCTCAACCACTTGTAGACATGCATGAATGATAGAGTACACCTTCAGCTCACTACATCTAGAAACTTAGTATTTAGGCTTTGCACTAATCTGACACACTCACATCACACACACTCACTAATTCACATCTATCTGCTCTATTTCTTTGCACTTATCTCTCTTCTACCACATTTCACCACTAGCCCATCCTGCATTTATACCATCTTCAACTTTGAAACATATCCAAAGTTGGCCATCCATTAATAAATTCAAATTAGGTCAGAGCCAAAACATCTTAGGGTGGAATTAGAATGAGGGTAACCCAGACACACACTTAGTGAGGACCCAAATAGATCCAACATGCTTCATCATCTTCAAAGATAGTGGTCAACATAAGGTTGGCCAAACAAGTGTAAAACACATAGAACAATTAAGCACGATCCTTCTAGATACCGAAATTAACTTCACAACGATCATAAAAAACTTAACTGTAGAACCACAAGTCATAAGACTTTACCAAAGAGAGATTTGGACCAAAAAAATTTCTCCTAGACTTCAACCAGAAACACAAAAAATTACAATTCACATCTGGTGAACATAACTCGCATTGTACAATGAATCAGAAGCCAAAAATCTGGATATAGCAGCTTCCAACAGCCATGACCAACATATCTAAACCACACAAACATAGGAGAAAATCCTAGAGAAAAACTCAGAGCAACCATTGAACACCTATAACCTTTCTTCAATTCATTTTTCTCAATATCCTCAACATGAATAGCCAATAACCTACAACCATGACATTAATGACAACAACAACCATTTGATAACCAATTGACCAATTGGCATCAATGACAACACCTTCATTCTTTTCATTCTTGTAAAATATTCTTCCTTATCTCTCTCCACCTACCCCTTCCTCCTTAACTCTCTCTATACCTATCCCTCCCACCTTGCCACTCCCTAACTCCCTCCTTTCATCTTTCTCTCCATCCACCTATCCCTCCCTCTCTCCTTCACATGCACACAACCTCTCTCCACCTACCCCTCCCTCTCTCCCTAACTCTCTCTATACCTACCTATTTTCACCTACACCTCCCTTCCTAACTCTCTCTATACCTATCCCTCCTATCCTACATCTCTCTATCTCCCTCCTTCCCTCTTTTTGTCCATCCTCTCCCTCCCACCCTACCAATCCCTACCTCCTTTCCATCTCTCTCCCTCCCACCTTACCAATCCTTCCATCCACCCCATCCTCCATCCTTCCCTCTTTCCTATCCCTCTCCACCTGGCCTCTACCCCTCCTTCCATATACCACCACTCCACCCCTTCCTGTCCATCCTTCCCTCCACCCTCCTCCTTCCCTCTTTCTCTCCTCTCCTTCCACCATACCAGTCCATTCCTCTCCACCCCTTTCCTCCCTATCTTCCTCATTCCCTCTTTGTCATACTCCATTCCTTTGTCCTCCACCCTGATCCCTCCTTCCCTCTTCCATCCATTTCCATTCCTTCCTCCTTCCACCTTCCCTCCACCCCAGTCCATCCTCCTTCCTTCTTCCACCTTCCATTCCACCCTCCTTCCCTCTTTATCCTCCTTTGTCCACCTTCCCTCCCTCTTTCCTCTTTATCCTCCACCTATTTCCCTCCCTCACAAACCTATCACCCATTCCCTCTGTCAGGTTCACCTCCTGCCCTCACCATGCTCACCTACCCCACATCATTTCCTTCCCCCTCCCTCCCTCTCCTTCCTCCTTCCACCCTTCCTCCCACCCCTTCCCTATCAGATCATTCCCTCTTTCCTCCTGTTCATTCCCGCCCCTGCCATCCTGTCATTTCATTCCGTCAAACCTCCGCCCGTCCATCCGCCCCTGCCATCACCGTCCCCATTCCGCCATCCCCTCGTTCATCGCCGCCATCGGCCCTCCACCTACCCCTCCCTAACTCTATCTACCTCTCTCTCCTTATCTCCATTTCTCTATCTAATTTTTTAATAATAATACAATATATAATATATATTAAAATATATTAATATTAATAAATATAATACATATAAAAAAATAATAATAAGAGAGCTATAAAATATATCATATAATACATAATATACAATATAATATGTAAGTTACAATATATAATATATCTTTTAAGTTTGATATACCAGATATTTGTTATGTATACATAACATATATCTGTTATTGACAACACGAGTACTTGTTTCGTTCTATGTAAAGTTTTCTTTATATAATATAATTGTATGTATATTAATATAAATAATATAATATAGCAAACATACATACATACATATATATATATTATATTAATATAAATAATATAATATTATGAATATTTATACAATTGCTTGTAATGAAAAAACATTGGTTCGAATGGCGAAGCAGTAGCAGCGGGTAGGGTTTCGAAAACACAGAGATCTGGCATACAGCGCTGGAGTTTAGGCTCGTTGGCCTTTCAATAAACGTTGGAATTGGAAATCTCAGAACACCAGTTGGGCGGGTAAGAATCAGGCTTGGCAGGCTCCAGTGAATAAGGGCTTTAGGGCAGGGCCTCGAAACAATGGTGGACGGAAAGACTGGTTCCATCCAAAGAAGGGCGAGCAATTTAGGACGTGGCATCTAGCCAAAAAGGTGGACTTTAGGTGGGTGGAAGGAAAGTTCTGGAGGTTGAAGGTTCTACTGGATAAAGCTGGTTCTAGTCAGGTATCACCAAGTATCTCTGTAACAACTTTATCTTCGTTACTATTAGATAATAGAGAATGGAGTGATACTGTTAGGTTTTTTTCATGAAATGGGGGGAAAAATGGTTGGATTTTGCAAAAATAAGGGCCTGGTGTGATAAAACATGGGGAAAAGAATGCGAATTGAAAACTCTGGAGAATGGCTTTTATCTGGTGATTTGTAAATTTGCACAAGATAAGGATTGGATTATTGATAGTGGCCCATTTGAAATGGATGGTTTAGGGTTTCTTATTAAAGACTGGACCCCAAACTTTAACCCTAATGAAACTTTCCTTGAGGAAATCCCGGTATGGATAAAACTGAAAAACCTACCTCATGAATACTGGGATGTTGAAACCCTGAAAAGAACTGGCAGCAAGCTGGGGAGTTTTGTGAAGTCTGAGGAAGTGGTGGATAGATCTGATTTCAGCATATACCCCAAGATATGTGTAATGAGACAAGGTATCCATACTTTACCTGAAACTATCGAATTACACACTGGGGAAGGTATTTGGCGCCAGAAGTTAGAAGTAGTTGCTAACCCTTTTGAATGCTTAAGTTGTGTGGGAAAAATGTTCTCTTACAAGGAGTGTCCTAGTGATAAAGGGAAAATTCCTGCTCATAAATCCTTGTCAAAGGAAATAATTACCCTTTCAGAGGTTAGGGTTCGTGATGTTATTGATTCTTTGTCGTGGGGGTCAGATGGCTCTTGGGGCTTTTCACAACCTTTGGTGGAAGAGGTCCGGGGGGGCTTTTTGAAAGCATAAATTAATGACATCTTTGCAGGAGCTAGTTCTGGGCTTGCCCAGGGATGGCTTGTTCAGATCCCCACAACGGTTAGCACTACAAAGCAGTTCTTGGGCCAAGAGGTAGGCTCTACAAGGATTTCAACAATGGGGATTTCTATGGGTCTGGAAGATATTAGAAGTGAGAATGTTTTTATTCTAAGGCAAGAAGATGTGTCACATGTTTTAGATACCCCAGTTACGGAGCATGTGTGTTCCCAGTCCTATGAGTTTTCCAATGTTATTCAATGTTCCTCCATTGTCCCAGAATCTAGACATAAGGTGGATTCATTTCTGGTTGCTCAGGTGAATCAGGACAGTTGGATTCAACCAATTCAAGATCTGGAGTTGACAAAACAAGTCCAGGAGGAGTTTGTTGGTTTTGACTCAATGATGGTGGGTCAGGGAATGGAGCCAGATGATCAAGTGTTTAAAGATATCCCAATTTCTCCTATAAGAAATTTAGATAATGCCTTTGATGGAGTTTGAGATAGTGGTGGAAATTTAGAGGGTGCTTCTTCGAAATCAGATTCTGAAGAGGATGGTGGGGAAGAAGACATTCTGGGTTTGCATGATAATATTGATATTGTTGAAAAGAGAACCATAGAACAAACTCTTGCCCAAAACAACAAGGTTAAGATTGGGGAAAAGAGGAGGAGAGGTCCAAAAACTAATAGAATGAGGCTGGAATTGGCAGGTAATGCTACGGATCAAAGTAAATTAAGGTCGGGGAAAGGCTATGCCTTCCCCCGACAGCCATGAAAATCTTATCTTGGAATGTCAGAGGCTGCAATGCCTCTGACAAGATTCGTTTGATCAAAATATGTCTTGATCAAACGAGACCGGCTTTACTTTTGCTTCAAGAGACAAAAGTAAAAGATTCTGATGTTGCTCTTTTCTCAAGGTGTTTTGCCCGCTGGAATTGCACCTTAGTTGGGGCTGAAGGTGCTTCAGGTGGTTTGGGAATTCTCTGGAATGCATCGGTGGTGGATGTCCAGGTTGTTCGTCAGGAGAAAAATTGGCAATGGATAAAGGTGGACTCTTCTCAATTGCAAAACTGCTTTTTTATTCTTAATATTTATGGCCCTAACAATTCTACCAAGAAGAAGGAGCTTTGGCAAGATATTTCTTTGCATCTAAATGTAAATGGTGACAATAGGTTCCTCCTTGGCGGTGACTTTAATGCCATCTTGTGGCCATCTGATAAGTCTGGGGGCGTGTGTTGGCATGGGCAGAGTCAACAGGATTTCAGTGATTTTGTTCTAAACAATGGGTTGTGTGAAGTTTTTTTTAAGAAAGGCGATTTTACTTGGACGAATAGAAGGAGTGGTTTTCTTAATATTGCGAAGAAATTAGATAGATTTTTCTTGGTTGGAGATTGGGCCTCTATGAATTGGACGTGTGAAGCGGAGATTCTGCCCCTTTCTGGTTCAGATCATTATCCTATTTGTTTGAGGATTCAAGAGGATGCTACTCCAGATAGGTGCCCCTTTAAATTTGAAACGATGTGGTTTAGAGCTGATAATTTTGAGTCTTTGGTTAAGGGTTGGTGGATGAACGCTCCAACTTGGACTGGCTATAAGGCGTTCATTTTCTTCAAGAAGCTACAATATGTTAAAGAGTGTTTGAAAGCTTGGAATAGGGAATCTTTCAAAAACATTTTTAGTGAGAAGCTCCTGATTGAAAAATAGTTAAATGACCTTCATGCCAAGGTCATAGATTTTGGGATGTGTGATGTCGATTTTGAGCTGGAGAAGAAGCTAAATAAAGATTACTCTGAAATCCTAGCGCGCGAGGAAGTTTTCTGGCGCCAGAAGTCTAGGGAAACATGGCTGAAAGATGGTGATAGGAATTCCAAGTTCTTCCACAATTCTGTCAAGGTTCACAGATCTAATAATAAAATCTGGACAATAAAGAATGGTGTGGGGGAAACTCTGTCTAATGCTGATCAAATTAATTTAGAGGCTGTCAAGTTCTTTTCTGATTGTTTTAATTCAGGGGTGGGGCTTCAGGATCAAATTCTAATGTTTTGGATATCATTCCAAGCTGTATTTTGGATTCCCAAAATAAGTTGCTGATGGCGGAGGTTTCTTTAATGGAAGTGAAGAAAGCTTTGTTTGGTTTAGGTGGGGACAAAGCCCCTGGACCGGATGGTTTCCCCACAATTTTCTTCCAAAGGTTTTGGGACCTTTTTGGTAATGAGATCAAGGAGGTGGTCGAAGAAGCTAGGAAAAAAGGTTTGGTTCTTAAGGAGCAAAATAATACTTTCATAGCTCTAATTCCGAAAAAGTCTATGGTGAATTCCTTTGAGGATTTTCGTCCTATTTCTTTATGCAACACGATCTACAAAGTTATTGCCAAAGTCATTGCTAATAGGTTAAAAATGGTTTTGAAGTCTGTTATCTCGGTTGAACAAAGTGGATTCTCCCCAAATCATTCAATCTTTGAGGGCATTATTGTTGCCCATGAAGCCATTCATTCTATTCAAATGGAAAAAATTGAGAAAATGTTGGTTAAGCTGGATATTAGAAGGGCTTATGATGAGGTCGATAGGGGGCTTTCTGTTGAAAGTGCTTGAGAAATTTGGTTTTGGGGTGGAATGGCAGACATGGGTTGAAAGCTGTATCTGCACTCCGCGGTTTTCCATTTTGGTCAATGGCAATCCACAAGGGTTCTTTGACTCATGCAGAGGAATCAGGCAAGGCGATCCAATGTCACCCTTTCACTTTATTATCATGGCTGAGGTTTTGGGTAGATTGATTTCCCATAAACGAAGTGAAGGTTTATAGAAAGGTATTAAAGTGGCAGATGGGGTTGAAGCAATCTCTCATTTGCAGTTTGCGGATGACACCTTTCTGCTGGGGGATGCATCCTTGAGAGAAGCCAGGGTGATGAAGAACACGCTTGATTTTTATGGATCGGCCTTAGGACAATGCATTAATTGGCAGAAATCCAAAATTTTCTTTTTTAATACCCCTATTCAACGTCAACTTGATATTAGTCGGATTCTGGCAATGAAGATTGGTTCTCTCCCAGGAAAGTACTTAGGTATACCTCTGTTTGTTGGGGTGAATAAAGCTTGTTTATGGAAGGATCTTGTGGAGTCTTGTTTGAAGCGTATGGAAGGATGGAAGAGTAAGTGGCTTACCTCTGCTGGAAGAATCTTATTGCTTAAATATGTGATTTTTGCTATCCCCACTTATTCTATGATGTGCCTGAAAATCCCCAAGAAAATTTTGAATTCTATAGGGCAGCGTATGCGAATTTTTTTTTGGAATGGGGCTAGTGATGATGATAAAATTCCTTTATTAGCCTGGGATAAAATTTGCAAGGTGAAGGTTCGAGGTGGTGCTAGTTTGAGGAACTGGCAGTTATTAAATGAGGCTCTTGGTGTGAAACTAGTTTGGAATCTATATGCTAATCCTAAGCTTTTATGGGTTAAAATATTAAAGGCTAAATATCTAGATTCAAATGAGAAGCAAAGAATTTTCACAATTCGCAACCCTCCTAAAGGTTCTACGATTTGGAATTTTATTGTGTCTTGTAGACCTGTGATCCTAGATCATCTTTCATGGCAAATTGGTAATGGTGTGAAAGCTAATTTCTGGGAGGATTCGTGGGATGGTTTGCCAAACTTTGGAGATGGGACTGATATTATGGCTCTTAAACAATATTTTTCTCGTAAATGAGGAACTAAGGTTCATGATTACTTGACTTTAAGGCTGGGTCCTTTAGGTAATGAATGGGTGTGGAAAGATATTAGGGGAGAGGACCTCTCAGAGGATCAGATTCAGTCCATGCAGAGATTGTTGCAGGGAAGGAAAGTTTTTATTTCTGGAAATGAAGATAAATTGTTCTGGTGTGGTTCTTCCTCTGGCTCTTATTTGGTTAAAATTGGCTACCAACTTCTAGACTCATTGGAGAGGGAGGTCTTTTGGGCAAAAGACTTATGTTGGAATAAAAATGTTCTTCCTAAAGCAGGATCTTACACTTGGTTAGCTATCAGGGGGAGAATCCTGACTGGGGATAGGCAGAAACATTTGGGGTTTGCTGGCCCATCCAAGTGTGTTCTATGTAACAGGGCTGAGGAATTAGTTGACCATTTTTTATTACAATGTGAGGTGGCTTCAAGGTGTTGGGACTTTGTGCGACATAAGTTGGGGTGGCATGGCCCTTTGCAAAGGACTCTCCGTGAGGTCTTTGAAAGTTGGCCCTGTTTGATGAAAGGTTCCTTTTTGTCGAGTATTTGGGTGGTAACGCCCTCTTTGGTGATTTGGGAGATCTGGACAGAAAGAAATAGGAGAATTTTTGTTGAGAAAAGTGAATCCTTACCAAGAATCTTATGGCGGATTAAGCACAGTATTGAAGAGGTTGTGAGTAGTGCAGTTTCAATGCCACAGAATTTGTGTTGTTCATTTTCAATGGAAGATAGGAGAATTCAAAGGGAATGGCCTGGAATACGGATCAAATTTGGCCGGGGTCTGTTAAAGTAAAATCTAGCAATGACTTTAAACCTATGGTGAGTTGGGGTAGACCTTTGAATGGGTGGATTAAAGCAAATTTTGATGGAGTAGCCAAAGGTAATCTTGGTCCGTCTGGTGCAGGTGTGATTCTTAGGGATCATCTTGGTAATACAATTGCTCTTGCAGCAAAAAAACTTGAGGATGGATCGAATAACTTGGCAGAAGCTAAAGCTACCCTTCTGGCGGTTAAGTTGGCTAAACAGTTTGGTGTAAGGAAGTTGCATCTTGAAGAAGATTCCTTAATTATCATTCAAGCCATCAAAATTGGGGAATCAAAGGCTTGGAATCTTCAAAACTATGTCAAATCTATCACCCAAGTCCTGGAAACATTTGACAACTTTGTTGTTAGTCATATCAAAAGAGAGGGGAATAGGGAAGCGAATATTCTTTCCAAATGGGCCGTGTCCTTTGAGGAGTTTGAAAAACTATCCGTTGAGGATTTTAGGAATTGTATTTTTTAATGTTTTCATGGGGTGGCGTGGTGCTGATATCCAAGTACAAAGCTTATGTGGTGGATGTTTTCTCTTCCTTGTGGATGGCCTAGTTGGCAGGTTTAATTCCGAGGGTGGTGTTTTGGGAAGTGCGTTCTTTCGGACAAAAAGAATTTAAGTTCCCTCCTTATGTGGCAGTACGTTTGTAGGTTGTGAGGATGATGACGGGTGCAATCGGCTAGTGAAGGACGGGGTGGATTGCAAGGGCCTGTGGCATTAATGGTAGAGATGATATTCAGATTACTCTCCACCAAGTGGTGCGCATTTTGTACTAACTGCTTTTTAAATGCTACATTGGAGCCGGCGAAAGTACCAAATATTTGTGCGCAAGTTGTTTGGGTTTTAAATGGTGTTATTTCGATGTTATGGACACTTCTTTTCAAGTGTTGCTGCGGTGATTCAAGGTGCGAAGCTGTTCACAAATGGAGGCAATGTGGGGTTTCTCCACAAAACTACAACAAAAAGGTTTTTTTGGCCCCCCCACAATGAAACATCTGAAGCAAGTGTTAAAAGTTCATCGAAAGGAGGCAGTGGATGCAGTGGTAGGGGTTTTAGGGCCACATTTCATGGAAGCAACACACAGGGGCCGTCTTAATGCTGATATAGCTTGAATGGTTTTTGCGTGGTCCATGGAGCTGGGAGAGGATGTAAAGGAAACTAAATGGGTAGTTTTAAAGCACTGCTAGGTAAGTTGGAGTCTTTTCTGGAATGGGCGGTGTCGGGCATGGGTTTTGATGTATTAGAAGGATTAGAGGATATGGATGAGGCCACCGATGAAGGATTGATCTCATTTGTTAGATGGAGATGGCGGACGGACAGAGAGGTCTACAAAAAAAAAAAATTGGTAGCTTGGGAGAAACTAAAAACAGAATTGCATCATCCGGATATGGCCAGGTGTCGGGTGAATGCAAGGGTGTCATGTGAGTTTCCTCGAAAGAAGTGGGGCTTGCGAAGGAGATGCCGCCGGGGAGGAAATTTCTCAGGAACTATGGCTTGAGGATAAGGAGTATGGGTTTTTTGAATTTTGTCCCTTGAATGTTCTTGGTGCCATGATGGGAGTGCTGCATGGGTTGGGTTGTAGTATGGGGAACGTGGGTGGCGTTATAAGTGCATAAATATATGGTATCTTTAGGCTTTTGGTGTTGACCGAATGGGTTTTTTTTTTGGTGTGCTGCGTTTGAGTCTTTTGATGTTGAACTTTGGCCATGGTCTTCTTGTTTAACAGTTGAAAGGATGGTGCCATGGAGGCGGGGACAACCGGATGGCGATATTTAC